>JAJQKJ010000095.1:0-128094 GCA_029574335.1 Rana kukunoris | reverse complement strand
AGACTGAGAGTCCAGCTGTTGAAAAAGTATGGAAATTTTAAATAATTGGGGCTAAACGACCCAATAAATAAATTAAAAATGAATGCAAAATTAAATTAATCATCTTGTTTGTAGTTTTTTAGTTGCTTCACACTCTGAGATAAATACCCACAGTTATTTCAATGGAAAAATCCATGTGTTTTATCTCTTAATGAAATGACCCCTATGTCTCAAAAAGGTCTGAAATCATACGCATATCATGACCGCTAGGAAACTAGTATTTTCAGGCAGAAAGGTCAGTGATGTCACCCTGCATGTTTTTCGTAAAATCGTTTTTAATAAGCTGTTACATGTCTGACACTTAAAAAAGTTAAAGGACTCAATAAGGGGTTTATTGAATGTTAAGGTTTTTTTTTTTTTTTAAATGTGACCTATTGCAAGCTAGAATAAAGACTGATTCTTCACACATCCGTTTCTTTTTTTATACTATTATACCAAGTTGTTTTTGATTAAGGAGGGCTGGAAAATTCTTTGAAGCTTGGCAGGTTTTCCAAACCACATAAAACAAGGTGTAAGTGAGTTCCTGACACTTGAATCCGATCAGCCTGAAACATTGCTTGATCCAAAGCAAGGTCTCTAAGAAACTATTGTTTATGGACATCAGACTGACAGATTTTCTTCTTCAAAATGTCTGAAATACATCCTCTGTTAACTCATGCATTACAAGAGAAAACATGGTGAAAGAACTGTAAAACCAAAAAAAAAAAAAAAAGCACACAAAAGAAAGAATTTAGTTTATTATGGCTACAAGTGCATTAATATTTCTATATATCAATGACTGTTTTTATAGCAATAAAGATAGATGGATAGACAGATGGATGTATAATATATATATATATATATATATATATAATATATATATATATATATATAGATAGATAGATAGATAGATAGATAGATAGATAGATAGATCGATATATCTCTTTATATATATATATATATATATATATATATATATATATATATATATAGAGAGAGAGAGAGAGAGAGAGAGAGAGAGAGAGAGAGAGAGAGAGAGAGATATATCTATATATATAGAATATCTATATATATATATCTATATATCTATATATATAGATATCTACCGTATTTATCGGCATATAACACGCACAGGCGTATAAGACGCACCCTAACTTTAACAGGGACGTTTCATGAAAAAAACTTCCCACAGCCCCCTGCGTATAACACGCAGGCACAGTTTACCTTCTATTTTCAGGGTAAAAAAGTGAGTGTTATACGCCAATAAATACAGTATATATTATTATTATACAGGATTTATATAGCGCCGACAGTTTGCGCAGCGCTTTCCATATATATAGATATATCGATATAGATATCTAATATGTATATCTATATATATAGAGAGATATAGAGATATATCTCTTATATATACCGTTAAAATATATATGGTGACCTTTGTATTGAACAATTTAGAGCATCCGAAGCACTTTAACAATATTTCTGCCTGATTTTTATGTCTCATTTATGCCTGCATTAATCATTCTAAAAAGGTGATAATTTTCCATTTTGTGCCTCCAGGTCTTTTTTGCTTTAAAGATTATAGCAATATTTGCCATAAATGATCAACATAGGTTTATAGCTGTATCATAATACATTATGCCATTGAAAAAGATTTTCATAATGGAGACTTGGCAAGATTTCATTATCTTTAAGTAAAAATTGCTCAAACAGGATTGACCTGATTCAATCATGAGTCATTTCTAACAGTGCATCCCACCTATAATATATTTTTTATTTCCCCCTTTAATTAGTTTTAAGGACAAATTCACTTTGAGCTCACCTTCCCCTTTCAAGTTTAACCCACACTCCACACTGCAAATTACTTACATCCATTTAACCCTAGTCTGGGGATTAGTACTATGAAATCCTTACGTGAAAAAAGACTCTTCTGGACACTGTGCCACTGCCTCATTAATGCCTGTAGCTAGTCCATTATCAGTTAGGGACACTCAATACCTCACTGACATCTATAAGATTCCCTTAGGAATCCTAGGTGACCCCATCTATACACTTATTTTTGTCAGATATACCTTTTTGGCACTTGCACACTTTTTTGCATGTTTATATATACTTACACGTTGGTATATTTTACATATATATATATATATATAAAAATATATATATATATATATATATATATATATATATATACACATATATATATATATATATATATATATATATATATATATATATATATATATATATATACATACACATACATAATCATATTTGTCCTTTCTATATCACACACACATATATATATATATATATATGTATTAATTTATTTTTAGATTAGTCTGGAAGTGAGATGTCCCTGCATCCCACTATTCCATGGACTTTTCTGCTTTTTTAAGACCTGCCCCTCTGGGTGTTCCTTTGGTATAGATGGGTCATTCCTGCCTTAGCCGCGGATCAGACATTGCTGTCCCCACCCTTCTCTTCCTTTGGGAACTTGGCAAATTTCCAGCTGACTAGTAAGTACCAGACTGCTTGTCTATCCTAGATTATGTCTTTGATTCCTGTTATAGATAAGTGTTTAATAATTTACACCGTATACTATGATATAATATATATTTTTTACTTTTCCACTATTATAGACATTCCTTATACTCCTGATGAGTGGACATATTCCACAAAATGCGTCACGTTCCATTGCGATTTTTCAAGCATGCCAAGTCAGTCTGGTTCTTGCTTCTTGGAGGAACCACCAGAAGTTCCTACAATGTGCAATAGCAGTAGTGTCTATCCAGCACTCAGAAACACTTTTCCATTTTTCAGCAAGCAAAGTTTCATCCCTGGTTCCCCAATACAGTTAATCTCCTGACTGTTACTCTTCCTCTGGATATAACCTAAAATCAGAACAGCAGGGAGGTTCAGGCCTCAGGTTTGGGATTATCTGTAGCACAACACACAACTCAATACCATACAGAGCCTATGAGACAACAGAGCATTCCAAGAACACCCCCCCAAATGTTTATACCTTTACCTAGCATACACTAATGATAATAAGCCTTCAAGTGATGGGCAGGGAGTTATAAATATTTATAATTCAGGTTAACTGGATTTTCTTACACTATTGCCAGAGACATTGCCCTACAGCGGGCAGCAGCAAACAATAACACTGAACTTGGGGAAATCAGAACTGACCAACTACAGCCCAACAGCACTAAATTTAGGCTGGGGACACTACTGCTTAGGACAGGGTTGCTTCACCGTCAGTGTTTTTTCCTTCTCAATAAGCCCCCAATTTCCAGTGTATTTACATATTTTACGCAAGGGTAATCCCTCTGTGGAAGTATAACACCCTCCTGACCTCGTAAAAGCAAAGGCTGTGGAGCATAATTGGGAATACTGGTGAGAGGAACATACCACTAAAATCCCCAAGGGTCTTTCAAACCAGATATGCGATTCATCTTGGCACCAAGAGTGCAATCTAAAATTTCAGTTTTGTGTGGAATTGGTATTTAAGTCATCTGTTTTTACATCACCATTGAGAGTTAAAAGTAACCTTGTCACAGGAAGTGACTTTCATTCTTATTTAACACAAAAAAATCATAATCTGCAAAAGGAAATATTTGAATTGTATTTCTGGCAGCCTCTGTGAGCTAAAATTGTATATTTGCATATCTATCTGACAAAACAAACCTTAGCACTCTGATAGATGACCACACAACCACATTCATAAAAACAACTGTCAAAAGTGAGAATATTACTCATTTTATGTAGCATAAATAAAAACATCAAATATCCTATATGGAATTTGGGCTTTCTTTTGAATAGTTAAATTATATGAAGATATTGATGAAACTTTGGAAAAGGGAATTCTGTGCAATAAACTTGCACATACATTGTGCTATTAATAGATGGAGTAAAGCTGAAATAAATCTGTGCTGAATACACAGATGAATAACATAAATGAGATTCAATTTACCTCAGAAAAGTTTGTATTTCTTTCCATTTATTTCTAAATGTTTGTTCTTCGGCTTAGATTTTGAACAGTCTTTGCCAATGATAGGCCTTAAAGTGGTTGTAAAGGCAGTGCTCACAATTACTGTCAGACCCTCTGCTATGACAAAATATACTACACACTGGGAGTTATTTACTAAAACTGGGGAGTGCAAAACCTGGTGCAGCTCTGCCAGGGCCGGCCCTATGATGGTACCGGGTGGTACCATGGTACCAAGTGGCACTTTAAGGGGGGGCGGCAAACCGCCGCCCGTTAGCCAGCTCGTTCTGCCACTCCGCTGTCTGTGAGGAGCCCAGCGATGTGAGGACACTCGCTCCCAGGGGGAGCAGTCAGGCGCCGCTGACTGCGAGGAGCCCGGAGCTGCTGCTGCTAGTGGGGGCGGGCAGAACACTCGCAGTCTGGGGGGGGAAGTCAGCGAGTGAGGCACGGCTGCCTGTGAGACAAAACACTTGCAGCCCGGTTTTGGTAGCAGTCAGTCAGTGAGTGAGCTGGCAGGGGAGCAGAGATATAATGTCATTTCGCACCGCCTGCCCTGCATCACCATCATGCAGTGACCATCTGCAACGTGTGGCAAGTGACAATACGCAACGTGTGACAGGTGACGTTGTGACAATACGCAACGCGTGGCAGGTGACATAGCGACCATCCCGCAACGTGTGGCTATTGACAACCCGCAACGTTCCTATTGTGTCTGACACCTTTCACCTGGACAGGAAGCAGTGTTGTCAACCTTCAGTATTTTTACTTGCAGCCAGTAAAAAATGGGCACTTTTCTTCTGCCAGTAAATGTCAGTAAGAGGAAAAGGTTGCCAGTAAAACGTATGTCTGCGAAACACGAGACTGCCCATATGCCTTCTACAGTGTGTTCAATCAATGCCAGCAAGGGACAGGACTAGTGGAGGTGGTGCCTGAGAGTGTCGTGTAATGTCATGGTGCAAGGGAGCCAAGTGGAGTGGCCGGAGTCTCCTATGCAGGTCTGAGGGACGGGAATAAGGTGAGCCAGGAGCAGGACTGTCAATGCTGTTTGGAGTGGAGGGACCACCAGGTGTGGAATGAGACTGTCACTGTGACTCTGGAGGGGACATGTTGTGTTGGGGATCTTTTCTGCTGCACACTGCTGTCAGTGTTACTGTGAGAGTAAATGTCATGCTTGTGTGCTGCCCGTTCTAATTTCTTGCCGTCCTGAGCTACCTACTTACTATATCAAAAAAAGAATAAGAAATATGTTTTTTACCTTAAAGCGGTTAACATTATATTCAGCCGAGTTGTGAGATAGAGATTACGGCAATGAAATAAAAAAAAAAAAAACAGCGTACATACCGTATTTTCACTGCGGCTTCCGGGCGTTCCTAATTGATAGTCATCTTTCCAAACGGCGCATACAGCACGTCACGAGTTGCCGAAAGAAGCCGAACGTCGGTGCGCAGGCGCTGTATAGTTTTTTTTATTTCATTGCCGTAATCTCTATCTCACAACTCGGCTGAATATAATGTTAAAAAATTTTTTTTGGGTGAACCCCCGCTTTAATACAGTATATACCTTAAATCACGTCTAATTGCATATTGTACTTATTTGTAGCCTAAATACCGAAATGTGTACTTAAAACTGTAAGTTTGTAACTTTTGAAAATGCGAGTAAAAAGTTGGCTGTGACAGTAAATTCTGGATGTCGTGTCAGTAAATTTCAATCTGGTAGATTGGCAACACTGACAGGAAGTAAGGGGGAAATCTTCTAAATAGGAACAGAAACAGCAATACACATTTGAGACTTTAACCCCTTTGGTCAAGATGATTTATCAAATTATGATCTGTATACTTTGAAAGGATCTGTATTTAAAAACATTTGAGATTTTCACTGATAACAATGAAAAAGAAATGATTGACAATATATGGGGAGTGCTTATATATATTCAATCACCTGCTTTAACTGTAACTGTTTGGTCAGGCCAAGTTGATTTCCTTATGTATTATACATAAAAAGGAATGTATTTCAATTAGTGTAGTAACAACAAAGGTAAACTCTAATATGAACCCTATGCTGGGTTTTTACCTCTTATGCCGTGTACACACGATCATTTTTCGGCATGAAAAAAACTTTGTTTTTCAGCATGTCCAAAAAACGATGTTGCCCACACACCATCATTTTTGAAAAATGATGAACAAAGCGCAGTGACGTACAACACGTACAATGGCACTCTAAAGGGGAAGTTCTATTCGCCTTTGGGCTGCTTTTAGCTGATTCCTTGTTAGTAAAAGACGATTTGCGCTTTAGCCCACACACAATCATTTTTTACAACCCAAAAAACAAAATTGTTTAAAACGACGTGAAAAAAATGCAACATGTTTAACCACTTAAGACCCGGACCAAAATGCAGGTAAAGGACCTTGCCCGTTTTAACTGACAATTGCGCGGTCGTGCGACGTGGCTCCCAAACAAAATTGGCGTCCTTTTTTCCCCACAAATAGAGCTTTCTTTTGGTGGTATTTGATCACCTCTGTGGTTTTTATTGTTTGCGCTATAAACAAAAATAGAGCAACAATTTTGAAAAAAAAATTAAATATTTTTTACTTTTTGCTATAATAAATATTCCCCCAAAATATATATATATTTTTTTTCCTCAGTTTAGGCCGATACGTCTTCTTCTACCTATTTTTGGTAAAAAAAAAATTGCAATAAGCATTTATCGGTTGGTTTTCGCAAAATTTATAGCGTTTAGAAAATAAGGGATAGTTTTATTGCATTTTTATTAATTTTTTTTTTTACTACTAATAGCGGCGATCAGTAGTGTTGCTCACGAATATTCGTATTCGAGTATTCGCGATATATTTTGAATTTTGCGGTGAATATTCGCTATTTCGAATATTCGTATTTTGAAAAAAAATTTTTAGAACAGATCACATCCTAGAGATCCCCATCGACGTCTAAAAGCATTGCTGGTATGATTAGAGACCTTGGGCCGAGTAGCTGCAGCGATCATTTTATATTGCCGAAAAATCGCAATGCGATTATTCGGCAATAGCGATATCGCGCGATTATTTTCGAGAAATTCGCAATATTGTTTTTAGCTAAAATAACACATATATTCGATTTCAGAGTGTTACTGTCGAAATTCCGCAATCAATTTATCATTCACATTTTTGCGAAATTACGATAAAATATCAAGAATAATCAGAGTGCTCCATTCCGCATTTCTCGAAATTTCGCAATTATTTTGTATTATAAAATATCACAAATATTCTGAGCCAATCAGAGTGCTCCTTCCGCATTTGCCGAATATTCGCAATTATTTTGTATTGTAATATATCACGAATATTCTGAGCCAATCAGAGTGCTCCTTCCGCATTTGCCGAATCTTCGCAATTATTTTGTATTGTAATATATCACGAATATTCTGAGCCAATCAGAGTGCTCCATTCCGCATTTCTCGAAATTTCGCAATTATTTGGTATTATAAAATATCACGAATATTCTGAGCCAATCAGAGTGCTCCATTCCGCATTTCTTGAAATTTCGCAATTATTTGGTATTATAAAATATCACGAATATTCTGAGCCAATCAGAGTGCTCCATTCCGCATTTCTCGAAATTTCGCATTCGCATTCGCAATAGCGAAATTTCGCAATCATTTCATTTCCAAAAAATATCACGAATATTCGTATTTAGCGAATATATCTCGAATATTCGACTATATATTCGAGATATATCGCAAAATCGAATATGGCATATTCTGCTCAACACTAGCGATCAGTGATTTTTTTCATGACTGCGACATTATGGCGGACACTTCGGACAATTTTGACACATTTTGGGGACAATTGTCATTTTCACTGCAAAAAATGCATTTAAATTGCATTGTTTACTGTGAAAATGACAGTTGCAGTTTGGGAGTTAACCACAAGGGGGCGTTGTAGGATTTGTGTGTTCCCTCTGTGTGTTTACAACTGTAGGGGGGTGTGGCTGTAGGTGTGACGTCATCGATCACATCGCCCTATAACAGGGATGACGTGATCGATGCTGCGGCCACAGTGAAGCACGGGGAAGCCGTGTTTACACACGGCTCTCCCCGTTCTTCAGCTCGGGGGACCGATCGCCGCACTCCAGCGGCGATCGGGTCCGCGAGTCCCGCGGCTGGGTACTAAAACCAACATATATATACGTTGATGTGCCCAGCCGTGCCATTCTGCTGACGTAAATGTACAGTAGGCGGTCCTTAAGAGGTTAAACTAGGCATTCTCAAACTACGGCCCTCCAGCTGTTGCGGAACTACAAATCTCATGAGGCATTGTGAAACTCTGACATTCACAGACATGACTGAGCATGATGGGAAATGTAGTTCCTGAACAACTGGAGGGCCATAGTTTGAGGACCCCTGGGTTAAACTTTTTGTGAAGCCCAAACACGATCATTTTAAATGACGTTTTTAAAAACGTATTTTTTTTTTCATGCCGAAAAATGATCATGTGTACGCGGCATTAGAGCAGTCTCCATTTCCTTCAGGTGTTTTTTCTCATCTGTAAATCATCTTTACTGTGTCCCAGGACCCCCAAAGCCTGGGGCAAAAACAGCAACCACAACTTCCTGATCACCTTTCTGCCCTGCTTCTTACATGCTCTTCTCCTTTTAGCTATCAAAAGTGACAAATTGCCTCACTGGCCAACATAAAAGTTCAAAAGTCGGGGGAAGAAGGCCTGAAAATGATCAAGAAGGTAAAGTTGCTATTTTACTTCAAACCTTTGAGGATCCTTAGACAAATGAAAGAGTAAGTGCACTTAGTCTTTTTGGCCCTTCACCTGACCTAACCTAAACCCTCCCTTCCCAACAGAGACATACTTACCTTATCCACTGTCCTGGCTGACCCTATTATAGCCCTAAAGTCTTCTATGACAATGTTTCTCCAGTCCTCAAGTACCCCCAACAGGTCATGTTTTCAGGCTTTCCATTATTTTGCACAGGTGATTTGATCCGTCTTACTGCCTTAGTAATCACCACAGCTGTTTCATCTGAGGGAAATCCTGAAAACATGACCTGTTGTATGTGACAGTGATTCCATGGGACTTTTATCCAGAACACATAGATGTCCAGGGACACTAATCTGCAAATAGAACCAGAATAGTTAAAATGTACACTGCTTAATGTAAAAAAAACAGTGGAACAATTTCCAACAACAAATGTTGGATAGCCATGCTCTCAAATTGTCAGATAACTAATGTGTTCTGTCGGACTATCCAATCGTGTGTACACAAATCTGTCGGACTAAAAGTACAAATAGGCATGCTCCGAACCAATGCTAACCATCAGACAACATTACCAGACGTTGCCCAAAGGGTGGTGCTAAAGAGCTGAAAAACAATGTCGTTTTGTGTATGTTGGCTGAAAAATGTCTGCCGTCTGTATGCAGAACAAGTTCACGCCCAATGCCCTTCGGACAAAATTCCATTGATTTGTCCAATGGCAGTCGGAACCTATGTGAATGAGGCTTAAGTGTGTCAGAAAAAACAAACACAAACACACATTTGTATAATCAAAAACAATCCTTTAGCTCCTGTCAAGTGACTTTGCCTAGTTAAAAATGATTTGAGATGTAAGCGGGAGTCTTCTTACCCCTACTGAGGTAGGTGGGGTGTAGTAATTCACACAGTCAGGTGCAATATTAAACTTCTATTGAAACAACGCAGCAACAGTTGACAACAATCCCAGTGGGAAGACTGTCCAACCAGTTGTATTTACGATTACAGCTACATGAACAGTGTGGGTTCCAGACAGATTGACAATGTTTGTAAAGAGGGGCAGAATTCGACCTGGCTGTCTCACGCCCAATCGGAAGATGTCCAGAAGAGAAACCCTACACTTTCTTTCCCTACACTAATACGGTCCCTAACAGACAGGGTACGTTTCCATGCACTACCCAAAGTGCATCAATCCTAGGAGCCAGGTGCTTAAATAAGCTCTGCCTAAACCCAAGATGGCTGCCAGAGTCACATGGGGCAACGGCATCCAACTGGATCATTTCCACAGTGACCCAGCAAACCATAGAGAAACTAGGTTCGCTGCAGAGCTGCTGCAGTTGAACGCCACCTTCCGTAAAGGAAACAAACTTCACCTGTCCACACACAGGCATCAGAATGTATATGGTTTTATCATCTATGAGACAGAATCTCTGTCAACGGGGATAGAGACGCTGAAAAGCAGGAATTATTAGGTGCCTTTCACTATCTCTACAAAATATATACACTGATCCTATCCTTAGGTGCACCTTCGTCCGTAGTAGAGGTACAATAATTAATGGCCACTACACTGTACATCATTAATCTATGTTTTTGAAGTGATAACTGTCTGAGCTGACCATATTGATCAACAAGACTCTCCCTTTCTTTCTCTTTAATAGAGCAAAAGGAAAACATGAAGTACTTTGATTGCTGCAGGCAACATAGATCATTTGTGATCAGACACTACTGAATACGGTTGTTTGCGGCTAAATAAAAATCAATGTTGTAGGTGGGAGAGTACTTTGCCTGGGTGTCAGCTGTTTTGTTATTCTTTTTAAACATAATTCAAATGTTTTTACAGCTTTCTCAACTTTAAAAAGTTACCCCCTGAATTGTACAACTTGAATAGGCCATTATGAACCTTTACACACTATGTAGTCTTATTAAATGTACCTATCAGAAAAACATGCGAACACTCTCATTGTTTTAACCTCCAGAAGAAGGCAATGAATCCATTACCCATTGAAAAGAGGAACTGCCACCTGTATAGCAAGAACATGACCTTTTGTTACCTTATTCTATCATTACCTTTTCTCTGAAATATTCTCTCCTGTTCTTTGCTAAATCCTTTCATATAGTTGAGAAGCCAATTTGGGCTTAACTTTATGTGCTCTGTCCTTTCACTCAGAACACAAACTGTGGTTTATGGAATGTGTTATTATGAAGCGCTATAATATTATGTTGTCTTTTATTTCTTCAATGATTTCTTCTTGTTTTATTTTGCTGCTTGCTAAGTCAAAGGCACATAAATTCTATAAAGACGTGTTTTCTAGAAGGAAACTGCATTGTAGAAAAAAAAATTACAAGATATGACAATTATGGAGCACAAACTCCAGTGACTAGTTCATAGTTAACTTGAAGCTGAAAAAGAAAATGATCAGTCAGGTTGGAAAGTTTCAGCCAAAACTCTCATTGTTTAGTATCAAAAGTTCAGAGATGATCATGCTCCACAAGTCGGGACTCATACAGTATATTCCGAAGAGTGTGCTGTTTTAGAGAAAATGTTTGCCAAAAAACTGACTTTGCATATTTGTCCTGTGATACTTAATTTAAAGGTAGCAATATAAGTACTGTTCAGCTACTAATCCTCAGATATATGTGTTAAAAAAAACTTTAAAGCGGTTGTAAACCCGCATTGACTTTTTTTTTTTTTACTCCTGCAAGGGAAAAGGCATATTAGTTCATTATGAAATACTTACCTCGGAACGAGGTGAGAGAAACTTACCTGGTCCACGCCGAGCGAGATATCATCTTGACTCGGCGTGCCTTCCCGGGTATCGCCACTCCAGTGCTGTAATTGGCTAGAGCGGCGATGACATCACTCCCGTGCGCGGGAGATTTAAAATCGGCAAGGTCCGGCAGCTGCCGGTCCTTAGACGAGGATCACTCCTGCGCATGTGCTGCTGCAATCAGCGGCGCATTGCGAGGGAAATATCTCCTAAACCGTACAGGTTTAGGAGATAGTCTCCTTACCTACAGGTAAGCCTTATTATAGGCTTACCTGTAGGTAAAAGTAAAAAAAGTGGGTTTACAACCACTTTAAGTATAAAAATAGTTTGTAAAAATCTGTCTTCTAAAATCAGGTCATCTGGCTGGCCTAGTGGAAGTAAGTACGTAGCGCTAAAAGTGAAAAACAGTGAAATATATATAAATCACTAACAATATGAACCCAACAGGGTAAAATAAACAGTGAAAAACAACAAAAAATATGAGGGTAAAAATTGCCCCAACTGGGGTGACACTAACCAGATAGGAGAACCGTAAAAAAATAAAAAAAAATAACGTCCACAGAACATGGAAAGAAAGAAAAAAAGGACTTCCAAGTAAAAAGTGATCACAATTAGGGAATAGCAATATGGGGAGTGGTATACCAGGCCCGACACGTTTCATCCAACTAGGACTTCTACTGGGGCATCTTGGAAATAGCCATGTCTGATTGATCTGTTGTCGCTGACAGTTGGGTCCAACGGTTCCAGTAAGCGTGTTTAAGTCATACCATTTGTTTGAAGGCATATTTCCTGTGATGGTTCATACAGCTTCACTCAGGCCCCGTACACACGGCCGAGGTTCTCGCTGAAAATCAGCGAGAACCTCGCTGGAATGCACATTCCAGCGAGGACCTCGGCCGTGTGTACGGTCTCAGCGAGCTTCCCGTCGGGAAGCCCGTCGAGCCGAAATAGAGAGCACGCTCTCTATTTCCTCGACGGCCCGCCTGGAAGAATGGCTGGTTGCCATTCCCGACGGGCGGGTCGCCGAATCCGACGGCCGGGAGAGAACCTCGACGGGCGGAACGATGTGTTCTGCCCGTCGACTTTCTCTGCCGTGTGTACGGCACCTAATATCTTCATCGTGAGATTCTTCATCCATTTGTGACAGACATTGTCACAATACAAGTTTCACTTGTGAACTTAGTTCTTTATTCTCAATATTTTTTTCTCAATTTTTACCCTCATATTTTTTGTTGTTTTTCATTGTTTATTTTACCCTTTTGGGTTCATATTGTTAGTGATTTATATATATTTCACTGTTTTATCACGTTTAGCGCTAGATACTTACTTCCACTTGTCCATGAATTTTTGTCACATTCTTGTGTAGCTGCTTTTCCTTTTCATCCCCCCCCCCCCCCCCCCAATAATCACCTTCATCCACATCTGGCTGGCCTACCTACTATTTTAAAAGATGCAGCCAAGGGGGAGGGATCCTTGAACAGCTCAGGTATCCCAAGTAATATATCATGTAATACAGTCACATGACACTTCATGAATAGGCAAGATGCAGGGAAGTTCAAGGTAATTCAGGTTCTGAAGGCTCTGCCCTACTTCACATTCTAGACCAGTGGTCTTCAACCAGTGGTCCCTGGAACACTGATGGTGCACAAGAAAACTTTGGTGATCCCTAAGGGTTCTGATACAAATCAACACTGTGGTGGATGTATATCGCCCAATGTTGTTTCCAGTGGAAAAAAGTGGGGAAGTTCGGACTTTGAATGAGGACATTGACAATGTTGTTGTTGTTTCCAGTGGTGTTCTCAATGCATGCCCACAGATAATACTGTCAGCGTTCATTGAAACCCGATTACTCCTCTGGCTCATGTGAGTAGTGTAGAGAGCAGGAGGTGAAGAAGGAGGGTACTTTTATTGGCAGCGCTGATCACAGACTGTGGTAGGGGGCGCTGAGCTCGAGCACATGGCTGCATAAGGAAGTGAGATCCAATGATGAGTCCGTGTAAGGCAACGGTGTAATGCAAAGTAGTTGGTGACCAGATATTCATCCCGAGAGACATCCCAATACAGCAAAGAGACATCCTCAGACCAGCAAAGAGACACCCCTAGACCAGTAAAGAGATATCCCCAGACTAGCAAAGAGACAGCCCGGATCAGTAAAGAGATGACCTCAGAACAGCAAAAAGATGAACTCAGACCAGCAAAGAGACTGCCTCAGATCAGCGAAGAGACAGCCTCAGTCCAGCAAAGAGACAGCTTCAGACCAGTAAAGAGACTGCCTCAGATTAGCAAAGAGACAGCATCAGACCAGTAAAGAGACAACCCTAGACTACAGATCAGGAATTTGAATGTAACTCACACACTGGAACAGTTTAGGGTTTTCACTGTGCTCACCTTCCTCCCTGTGTAGCCATCATAGTGTACCGGTATGTGATAGGAGAGAGGCTGCCATTGTCCTTGAGTGCAGCTATATCTCCAGCACTTCCTGCATGTCACAGGAGCCTTCTTTTCACCTCATAAGTTTGCTGACCCTAGTCCTGCTTTAGGTATGCACATATATTGGGAGGTGAGCGACGACCACGGATTGTGTTAGCCCTGTCTGGACCGGGGTCGCTGCTTACCTCCCATTGTGCGGCCCAGTCATTAAGAGGCTGCGCTTTCTAGAACATGCAGCCCAGGGGCCGCAGCCCACCAGGCAAAAGCCTATAGCCAGTCTAGGCCTGCTCCCATGCCTTTCTCTTTGGAACAAAGTAAAAAATCTGAAGCTTCTGGGTATGGGAGAGCATGTAATTCACTCCTCCTCCTCAATGTGCTTACTAATTGGCAATCACAATCTCATGGATTTTGAAATAAGACCATATCCCTGTGTAAGCTTTTACAAGTCAGGTTGGAGCTTACACAGGGCTTTCTTTACATGGTTCCAGTGGCTGAAAAGAGTAGTGAGGGAAAAGTGAATACCGTATTTATCGGCGTATAACACGCACAGGTGTATAACATGCACCCTAACTTTAAAAGGGAAGTTTCAGTAAAAATACTTTCCACAGCCCCCTGCGTATAACATGCAGGCACAGTTTACCCTCTATTTTCAAGGTAAAAAAGTGAGTGTTATACGCCAATAAATACAGTATATTCTACTGGAATGGATTGAGGGGTGGCTGCTCTGCACTGGGAAAGGAAAAGTTTTAAATAGGCAACGCTAGCATAGTTAACTTCTTAAGGACCGCCGCATGTACATTTACGTCGGCAGAATGGCACGTACAGGCACATTGGCGTACCTGTACGTCCCTGCCTAGACGTGGGTTGGGGGTCCGATCGGGACCCCCCTGGTACATGCGGCGGTTCCCGTGGCTGTGCGAGCGATCCGGGATGAGGGGGCGGCTGTTGGTTTTTGTCCGCCCCCTCCGGATCGCTCCCAGCCAATGCACGTCCTCCCCACCCTGCACTTCCTCTGCCTGTGTAATGTAAACACTGGCAGAGGAAGTGATGTCAGCTCTCCTCTCGGCGGTATTTTCAATCCGCCGAGAGGAGAGAAGACATCAGAAGTAAGTCGCACCAACGCTACACTGACACCACACACATAGGCACATTAACCCCTTCCGATCACCCACCCCCCTGTCACACTGTCACTGATTGCAGTGATCATATATTTACTGATCACTGCATTTAGTGTCAGTGTGACAGTTAGGCCGTGTACACACGACCAAATACATCTGTTCAAATCGGTCTGGCAGACCGATTTGAACAGATTTGTCTGCTGGGATGTATTGGTTTGATCGTGTATACACGATCAAACCAAAATCCCCGCCGGCAGACAGTGCGGTGACGTTGATGCCGCCATGTCACCGCACCAGGAAGTAAAACACTTCCGCGCATGCGTCAAATCCATTTGACGCATGTGCGAGCAGATATGTCTGCTGGTTAGCGTACTAACCAGCAGACATTTTGGACGGATGGATTCCCAGCAGACAGATTTTAAAGCATGCTTTAAAATCTGTCAGCTGGCCAAATCTGTCTGTCCGCCCGTACACACGATCGAATCTGTCTTCTGAAACGGTCTGGCAGACCGTTTCCAGCAGACAGATTTGATCGTGTGTACGCGGCCTTAGTGTGACAGGCAGTTAGTGTTCAGGGTAGCCCCGTACCCCCCCTATTAAAGTTTTAACCCCTTGATCACCGCCTCAGTTAACCCTTTCACCCCCTATCGCCAGTGTCACTAAGCGATCATTTTTCTGATCGCTGTATAAGTGTCACTGTTGCCACTAGGTGGCTAGTTTTTTTTATTGCGATTTTTTTTACTAAAGACATGTGGCTAAATACATTTTGGCCTACATGTTTGACTAAAATTTAGTTTATTCGATTTTTCTTATAACAAAAAGTAAAAAATATTGTTTTTTTTTCAAAAATGTCGCTCTATTTTTGTTTATAGCGCAAAAAATAAAAATCGCAGAGGCGATCAAATACCATAAAAAAACGCTCTATTTGTGGGAAGAAAAGGACGCAAATTTTGTTTGGGAGCCACGTCGCACGACCGTGCAATTGTCTGTTAAAGCGATGCAGTGCCGAATTGTAAAAACGCCTCTGGGCATTTAGCAGCATATTGGTCCGGGGCTTAAGTGGTTAAGTTGAGGGCATTATGGTTTCCTTTAACCAACCTTATGTAAACCTAATTAGCTAGACTGTTAATTTTGCAAGTGATGTTGCACTTTGCAAAACAATTATCCCCAGAGCTGAGTGAAGGAGGTGAAGCTTGGTTGACTCCAATCAGGTGCAAGTTAAAATGGTGTTGTGTTTTATTTTCATTGCACATGAGTGGGTATTCTTTGCAATGGGAAGCTTCACCACGTTTATTATGCCCTGGGAAACATTTCCATGCAAAGCACAGTAAACAGCCTATTTGCCTTTGGTAAATCAACCTCTATGGGGCAGATTCACAGAGAATTAGATTCTCGTAGAGTATCAGAAATACACTACGCCGCCGTTTTTTACCTGGCTCTACGTGGAATCCAGGTAGATTTTGTCCAGTAAACGACGGCGGCGTAGTGTATTTCTCCCATCGCAATCCATCTGCGCGAGTAGGGGGCGTGAAGCATTTAAAATAGGCGCGTTCCCGCGGCGATCGAACTGCGCATGCTCCGTTCGCAAATTTCCCGCCGTGCATTGCGCGAAAACACGTCGTCACGTCGTAGTAGCGTCGTTTACGTACATTCCTATTCCCGAACGAGTTACGTTAAAAAAAAATATATATTTTCAAATCGACGCGGGAACGACGGCCATACTTTACATGGGTTACGCACTGTTAGACCAGCAAAAAGCTCCTCTAACATTACGTAGCCAAAAAATGACGTAGGCGATTGCGAGGGACACTCGTACCTTCGTGGATCGCCGTAAAAACTCATTTGCATATCCCGACGCATGAAATGACGCAAACTCCTCCCAGCGGCCGCAAAAATATCGCAGTGTAGATCCGAAGGCTTACGAGGATGTAAGCCTCTCGGATCGAAGCCCGAAGCCGCCGTATCATGGTTTGAGGATTCAAACTAGTGATACGGCGCGCGAAATTTGAAATTACTCCTGTCTAACACCAGTTAGACAGGCGTAATTGCTCTGTGAATCTGGGCCTATGTTTCTATGTATTGCACTGGTGATGACTAACTAAAGCAACTATGTTCATATGCTTTGTATTTTAAGCTGTAACTCAGCTTTGAGCTAAAAATTCTAATGTAGTGTTCACAATGTAAAGGGAAAAAATGTGATTTGTATAGTTCCACTTACTATCTGTATGCATGGAATATAACTGTTGTTTTCTGAATGTGTGATGGAAGTCATGATTTAGCATTATTATATTTTATTAATTATTTTACATCAGAGAATATTTCAGTAATATAATTTATGTGTAGAAAACCAAGGCAACAAAGGTAAAATTGCATTTTGGACAACGTACAGCTCCCAAAAATTCAGCTGGGCTAAATCTTACAGCATCATAAAATAGAACAAATCTGTCAAGATCTCGACAGAGAGTAATAGATTATTCTGTTCAAGTCTCACACATTCAAGCAATAGTAGGATAGCGGAGACCACTGACAGGATATGTCACAATATTAGGTCATGCAAGACAGATGTCTAGGACAGGCCTACTGGACCATGAACTAAGGAAAAAGACATGTTTTTTAATTATTACAAGATATATGCTTATGTTTATCAAGGATGTGGCTAATGAGTTCTCATTTAACATTAATTGTACTAAACAAAAACAGCCAGACTTCCAAATACATCTTAAGTAACATGTAGTGACATTTTTAAAGCTTTAACCTTTGAAACTTCTGGCGACATTCACACTGAAAGCATGCTTTGAATGCTAAAACGAATACACATAAGTCAACTGCCTACGTGAAATATCCACCGTAGCACACAGCTAAACACATTTGGTTTTAATTCAAAGCTGCTGTATTTCGAACCCACAGCAGTACAAAAAAATCACCCTTTAAAAGTAATTTCAAGTGTAGATTTAGCTCCAATTTTGCTGAGAAAAAAATATAATCTTCAGGAGGTGAACTATAAACATTGCCAAGATTTGATCAAACATTTTTACCAGTTCATATGTTTTTCTGTTTATAATAAACTGCTGTGTGCCATACAATGTGTATTTACAAAAGCAGCTTTTACTTGGGTGAGTCTGCCTTCATTTATTACCACCTGATCAACCTTGCTGTTGTAATGAGAAAAGATGCAGTGATGAATGAGCTTTTGGTCCCTTGTATCATCTAAAATACCTGGTTGATCCAGCCTGGTGCTGCACACTCCCCCCTGTAAACTGATCCAGTTTATCATGGCTGCTGAACCTCTGATACCGTGGTCAGTTTATATACCTCCATCATCCGCTGCCCCCCCCCCCGCTTGTCAGCTCATGTAAGTACCTGCCCCTCCCCTCCTGCTGCTGAAATGACTTTGTAATTGTCATGAATTCCCCAGTGTTCAATAATATTATGTGTCCAGTTTATTTGCTTTATAAAAAAAAACAGGCTGTTTTGTATCTCATTTCAGAGGGCCGGTCAGCTCTCCTCCCCTCCTCCCGGCTGACGTCAGCGAGGGATTCTCTGCCCATCCCTCCATAGCTGTCAGATCGGGGGAGGAGAGAGGCGGGCAGTCACATGAGTGCAAAGTGACTCTCTGAAATAAGGTATTAAACTGATTTTTTTTAAATAAAATAAAAAAAGCACTGGGCACATAATGTAACATTATCGAACACTGGGTATTGCATGAACATAACAAAGTGGATTTACAACCACTTTAACCTTTAAAAGCCCATACCACTGGACAGTTGCAGAGTGAATCCATTAAAGCGGAGGTCCACACAAATATGTAACCTCCGCTTTTTCGGAACCCTCCCCCCTCCGGTGTCACATTTGGCACCTTTCAGGAGGGAGGGGGGTGCAGATACCTGTATAATACAGGTATTTTCACCCACTTCCAGGCATAGACCCCCACAGAATCTGTGGGGGTCTACCTCACTATCCGTCCCCCCTGCTGTTTTTTGGGAAACACACATGATTGTTTTCTCAAATATTGTATTTATTTTCATTTAATTCAAATTACCTATAGCCTGTTGAGTCTGTACATTTGAAGTCCCCCAAATCAAGCATGTGTTTCATTTCATTGTGTTCATGCTGGAATCACATGTAATATTGTAGTTAGACAGGAATGTACATGTCAGAGTAGCTTGTGTCAGTGATATTGTGATCTAGCTATATTGTGTATTGTAGAAAATCAGCAAAATTACAAAGCCTGGTTCTATTTCCTACAAAGCATTTCAGAAAACACAGCCTTACATTTACCGATGTGTAAAATGACCCTATGAATAAAATCATAAAGAAGGTGACCTTAGCACTTGTAAATATTTTAGAATCTCAGGTATGCTGGTTTCATTTTTCAGCAGAATTTGACTGAAACTAAAAAATTCCAGTATTTAAACCAACTATACACATGCAGCAGCCTAAAGCCGCATACACACGACCATTTCTAAAAAAAAAAAATTGACGTGATTTTTGTCAAGCCTGCCTTCCATACACACGATTGTAAAAAAAAAAATGCTCAAGCAAAGCGCGGTGACGTACAACGCGTATGACGGCACTATAAAGGGGAAGTTGCATTCAGATGGCGCCACCCTTTGGGCTGCGTTTGCTGGTTTTGTGTTAGTAAAAGTTTGGTGAGAGGCGATTCTCGCTTTTCAGTCTTTGTGCTTTTTAGTCTGTTACAGCGTGACGAATGTGCTATCTCCATTACCAATGCTAGTTTTACTCATAACTTGCTTCTGAGCATGCACATTTTTTTTCCCTATACACGACCATTTTTCACAACGTGAAAAATGACGAGAAAAATTTTGAGCATTTCTAAATTTGTAATGCCCATTTTTTGGCGTGCTCTGTGACCGTTCTGTCCTTTCAATACAGCTGATCACAGTTCGCAGTAAAGGGCCAATCACAATGACTCTTTACTATGTGATCAACTGTGTCCAATCACAGCTGATTACATGTAAACAAACTTGTTATCGGCAGTCTTTGTGAGGAAAGGATTGCCATTAACCAGCAAGCCTGTTAGCACATTGTTTACACTAATAATCAGGGCACTGATCATCAGTGCCCTAAATATCAGTGCAGCCCCATCAGTGCCTATCAGTGCTTATCAGTGCCCACCAGTACCAGTTATCAGTGCCCATTAATTCTGCCAATCAACACTGTCCATCAGTGCAGCCTATCAGTGCCCCTATCATTGCAGCCTCATCAGTGTCTCCTCATCAGTGCCACCTCATCAGTGCCCATCAGTGCTGCCTTATCAGTGCCCATCAGTGCTGCCTTATCAGTACCCATCAGTGCTGCATCATTAGTGCCCATGAGTTCTGTCTAATCATTGCTTATCAGTGCTGCCTCATCAGTGCCCATCAGTGCTGCCTCATCAATGTCCATAAGTTCCACCTTATCAGTGGCCATCAGTGCTAATCAGTGCCGTCTTACCAGTACCCATCAGGCTGCCTCATTATTGCCCATCAGTGCCACCTATCAGTGCCCATCAGGACAGCCTCATCAGCGCACATCAATGAAGGAGAAAAATCCAGTGGTTATTAAAGTGGTTGTAAAGGTACAATTTTTTGTAGTGCAGTCCTCCTTTACTTACTTCCTCCTTCGATTCTGCTTCTAAAAGTCTTTATTTCTTCTGAGAAATCCTCACTTCCTGTTCTTCTGCCTGTAAGGCCCCGTACACACGATCAGACATGTCTGATGAAACGGGTCTGCAGACCAGTTTCATCAGACCAGTTTGATGGTGTGTACGGCCCACCAGACCGTTGTCCGTCAGACCAAAGTTTTAAAATATGCTTTAAAACCTGTCTGGTGGAACCTGTTCGTCGGACAGGTTCGATGGTTAGTACACAAAAGCATCGGACCAAAAACCTGCGCATGCTCAGAATCAAGTCGACGCATGCTTGAAACCATTGAACTTAGTTTTTTTATAATGTCGTGTTCTACGTCACCGTGTTCTGGTCTGATCAGATTTTGGTCCGATGGTGTGTACGCACATCAGACCATCAGACAAGTTCAGAGTTATCTGATGAAAACGGTCCGTCAGACAAGTATCATCAGACATGTCTGATTGTGTGTACAGGGCCTAACTCCACATAGGAATGCAAGGATTTCTCCCTGGTGTGGAGTGTCGTGCTCCCTTGGACTACAAGAGAGTCAGGACACCCACTAACACACAGCTCCTTTCTCTATCTGCAACATAGAGAGTGTTATGGCTCTCCTGTAGTCCAAGGGAGGGGGCGAGTACGACACTCCACACCAGGGAGAAAGCCTTGCACTACTGTGTGAAGTTATAGACAGAAGAACAGGAAGTGAGGATTTCAGAAGAAATAAGGACATTTAAAATCAAAATGGAAGGATGAGGTAAGTGAAAGAGGACTGCACTAAGGTAAAGAAAGCTATTTAGGGGGAAACAAAATGTACCTTTACAACCCCTTTAAATACAACCAAAAGAAAGCTCTATCTTTCTCCAAAAAATTATAAAAATGTCATATGGGTTCAGTGTGTCATTCAAAGTGTGACATCATTGAAAGCTGAAAATTTTAAGTGCTCCAGTATTGAAGTGGTTAAGACCAGTAAAATAAGAACATGTTCTATAACATTGTAAATGGAGTGTCCTAGTAGAGATGGTTTGCTTAGAGCACCAAAGGTCTACATGCTCCATTGATGGCGATCAAGCCCTTTTGACGACTATGGGCCAGATTCAGCAAAGGTTACGCTGGCGGATCGAGTGATCCGCCAGCGTAACAGTGGCTTTGAGCCGGCGTTTCTGTTTTCTGTAACCAGAAAACAAGAAACGCCGGGTTGAAGTTCCGATGCGGTGAGCGTAACTGAGTTTCGCCATCGCATCGTTACTTCAACTTAAAAATGGCGCCGGGGGCGTTCCCGCCGATTTACGCTCAAAAAATATGTTAATGAGCGGAAATCGGCAATTCACGATCGAAATCCGGCGCGACGCAGTGACGTTACGACGTTTCCGGACGGGATACGCGGCGCATAGTTATACCTACATGGGGCTGGCGTATCCTATGTTAGGTATAGGCGTCGTCATCGCGTCGGGAAAAAAAAAAAAAAACGTCGCTTGCGTAAAACGGTCATGAATGGGAATGTGACGTCATTGACGTTCATTCACAGATTTTGGAGCATGCGCACGGGGATGTTTTGACACTCGACGCATGCGCAGTACGTCGGCGGCGGGATCGCGCGTAGTTAGCATACTACACGCCCCGTACCCGCCCAATTTGAATTCCGCCGGCTCATTTGTGATGCGCTGCCGCAACTTTAGGAGCAAGTGCTTCATGAATGACAGCACTTGCTCCTAAAAAATCGGCAGCGCAACGCAAATGAGAAGCGTTACTCCAGAGCAAAGATGCTCTGGACTACGTGAATCTGGCCCTATGGGCCAGATTCAGCAAAGGTTACGCTGGCGGATCGAGTGATCCGCCAGCGTAACAGTGGCTTTGAGCCGGCGTTTCTGTTTTCTGTAACCAGAAAACAAGAAACGCCGGGTTGAAGTTCCGATGCGGTGAGCGTAACTGAGTTTCGCCATCGCATCGTTACTTCAACTTAAAAATGGCGCCGGGGGCGTTCCCGCCGATTTACGCTCAAAAAATATGTTAATGAGCGGAAATCGGCAATTCACGATCGAAATCCGGCGCGACGCAGTGACGTTACGACGTTTCCGGACGGGATACGCGGCGCATAGTTATACCTACATGGGGCTGGCGTATCCTATGTTAGGTATAGGCGTCGTCATCGCGTCGGGAAAAAAAAAAAAAAACGTCGCTTGCGTAAAACGGTCATGAATGGGAATGTGACGTCATTGACGTTCATTCACAGATTTTGGAGCATGCGCACGGGGATGTTTTGACACTCGACGCATGCGCAGTACGTCGGCGGCGGGATCGCGCGTAGTTAGCATACTACACGCCCCGTACCCGCCCAATTTGAATTCCGCCGGCTCATTTGTGATGCGCTGCCGCAACTTTAGGAGCAAGTGCTTCATGAATGACAGCACTTGCTCCTAAAAAATCGGCAGCGCAACGCAAATGAGAAGCGTTACTCCAGAGCAAAGATGCTCTGGACTACGTGAATCTGGCCCTATGAATTTATACCATAGGAAGCATCATGGAGGAAAGATAAACAAGCCCAAGGATAACATACAAACATCGTGCAGAATTTTGAAATCAGGTTTATTTCAAAAAGAAGATCTCCAGGTGGCATTGCTGTAATCAATATTAATCAATTAATCATGCTCTGAATAGCTAAAAACCAATGTCTAGTTGCTTATTTAAAGCTCATCAAATTCATGCAGCATATCTCAGTAAATAGATTTAGCCTGTAGAACACAATGCATCACAGGAATTCTGCTCTTATATTTTTATTTTTCAGAAAACTCAGGAATAATATAATTCTGAACACTTAAAAACACTGATCATCTTCTGTATGGTGCTACGTACAGTAGATACCAAACATTTCATGCTTTATAATTGCACGCACTTGTAGAATGGTGACAAGCTACGGTACCTAAAAATCTCCATAGGCGACGCTTACATTTTTACAGTTACCAGGTTAGAGTTACAGAGGAGGTCTAGTGCTAGAATTATTGCTCTTGCTCTGACGATCGCAGCGATACCTCACATGTGTGATTTGAACACCATTTACATGTGCGGGCGTGACTTCCGTATGTGTTTTCTTTGCTGTGCAAGACCGCGGTTACTGGGGCGCTTTAAAAAAATTTTTTCTTATTTATTTTATTTATTTTTATAATATTAAATTGTGTTTTTTTTTTTTTTTAATTATCACTTTTATTGCTGTCACAAGGAATGTAAACATCCCTTGTGACAGTAATAGGAGATGCCAGGTACTCTTTATGGAGAGATAAAAGACCCCAAATCCTTCCTTTACACTTCAAAGTATTCAAATCGCCAAAAAAGTGATTCTGAATACTGTATATTTTTTTAAATCCGGCGCCATTGACAGCCAAGTAAACCGGAAGTGACGTTGTGATGTCGCTTCCATGTTTACATTCAGGAGACTGGATCAAAGCCGTTTATGGCTTCGTTCCAGTCTGTGGCTAGTCGCCGGAGGTGGCGCATCGTGTATCAGGTCTCCCGGTGGGACGTGAGGCCCGGTAAGAATGGCGGAAGCAGCGGGAGGGGGGATGTCCTGCCTGCATCATCCCGGTATAACCCCGAAAGCCGAGGCCGTATATGTGCGTACGCGACGCGGCAGGGGTTAAATTCATTATTTTCCTCAAAATTCTACAAACAATACCCCATAATGACAACATGAAAGAAGTCTGTTTGAAATCTTTGCATATGTATTAAAAAATGAAAAAATCCCATGTACATAAGTACCACTGATCACCCTTAAAGGGGTTGTAAAGGAAAAAAATGTTTTTTCCTAAATAGCTTCCTTTACCTTAGTGCAGTCCTCCTTCACTTACCTCATCCTTCCATTTTGCTTTTAAATGTCCTTATTTCTTCTGAGAAATCCTCACTTCCTGTTCTTCTGTCTGCAACTCCACACAGTAATGTAAGGCTTTCTCCCTGGTGTGGAGAAAGCTTCTTGAGGGGGGGAGGGGGCGAGCAGGCAAGTCGGGATGCTCTCTACTGTGCAGATAGAGAAAGGAGCTGTGTGTTAGTGGGTTTCCTGACACTCCTGCTTGCCCCCTCCCTCCTCAAGAGGCTCTCTCCACACCAGGGAGAAAGCCTCGCATTAATGTGTATAGTTACAGACAGAAGAACATTTCTCAGAGGAAATTAGGACATTTAAAAGCAAAATTGAAGGATGAGGTAAGTGAAGGAGGCCTGCACTAAGGTAAAGGAAGCTATTAAGGGAAAAAAATTTTTTCCTTTACAACCCCTTTAAGATGTTTCTACAACCATTTTTGTTGACCATGCAAAGAAGGGGAGACTTTTCAGGTCTTTTCCACACCCACATGGACTGTCAGGTCAAGGGCAGAATGAAGCATCTGGAGTCCACTCGAGGGGGGCAACTGTCAGGACCTGTGTTATTGCTTGGGTCACCTGCGGGTGGGACTGTTGTTTTTAGCACCAAAGAGTGTAGTTCTGGTGGCCACCAGCGGGTGTCAAGGAATTGCTGCTTTGGGCCCCAAAACAATAACTGGGCCCTGGACAGCTTCCCCTTTTGCCCCATGTTAAAGACGGCCCTTGCGCAGGGGTTGTCATTCTGGTACGCCAGTGAACAGGGCAGCTGCTGTAAGCTGAGCTGTGCACAGCTTACTTTATATGCTGGGGGATACAGAGAACAGGCAGGTACATGTATTTAATTTCATTACACGTCTCTTCTGCAATAAAAACCTGCATGTTCGCAAAGTGCAACAGTGGAACTTTAGTTCCACTTCAAAAACGATGGGAAAGAAAACCTACGATAACATACACCCAGTACTAAGCTGGCAAATTACTAAATACATAGTTGATATTCATATATATGAGCTCTTTTGCTTGCCAAACAATTTGTGACTCTGTTTATTCAGTCATGTGATCCAGGCCCCCTGCCAAATCACACAGTGTAATGCCCTGATGCATCCTTCATAAAGGTAAATAAATAGAAAATCCAACAGGGAAAATGAAATCCTTTCATGAAAGATGGAGAGGGTGTTGTTTATAAATCCTTATCTACAAAGGAGACCTGAAAATATCAAGTCGAGATGTCTATTCTTTCAGAGATCATCATATATGTATGCATTTCTGTACATATGTGTAGCACTACCCCCGCAGGAGCTGCTGGTTATATTTTGGGTGGCACGTTACCTCTATGTTCTCGCTCTCCAGGGTGAAAGGAGAATCTGAAGAATTTCAATGTCCACACAATGCCCTTCTTTTTCTTGGATTTATTTGTGAGAACTTTAGAAGAAAAGAAGGATGATGAGTGGAAGGGTAGGTAGGTTCAGGTGCGTAATCAAAGTAAGGAAACACTCCTGTTCCCAGCATAAAGGTTCTCGTCGCCACTCTAGCCAGAGTGGGTATTGCTCACCCGGATAGGTCCCTCTCACTGGCCTAGCAGCCGGGATGGTACAGTCTCTGCCACAGACCTTTCTTTCTTGATGAGACACTTTGGTCCGGAATCCCCTGCCACAGGATTCAGCACCGGATCTCTTAAGCTTTGTTTCTTTAGAACTTTAGATCCAACAGGCAACACTGTCAAGCCTTTCGGTGTACGGTGCATCCTTCAATGAAGTTTCCATGCCTTCTCCCAAGGTACCAGCCTCTTGCATTGCCCTCTCCAGGATAGGTCCTCCCCTGGCTTCCTTCATCAGATGGCTTCCTCCCGCAGGACGGACAGCACAGGATCACCTTTGCAGTACAGGCCCCAGCCAGACAACTGGGCCTTCAGGCAAAGCCGCAGCCGCAGGGCCAACGTGTTCCCAGAACTAGGATTCAGAACGAGCATGCAACCACACAGCGGGCAACCACACCCACTGATTCGCTGGCGAGGGGGACAGTCAATTCACCTTAACCTTGCTGCTGCCACCCTTGGCCTGGGGTGGTAATGACACCCCCAGGCGAGCAATGGTGGATACTCTCAGCACAGCCATGGCTGGGACAGAGGCTAAATTGCCCTTAATCATTCTGGTCTGACCCAAATAACAGCTCAAACCCCCACTAAATTTACAACAGCATCTGTTCAACAGGACCAGGGCGCTACATATGTATCATGTTTGTATTCTGTATCTATGTATTAAACTCAGGGTTGTCTTAGGCTGGCCATACACTATACACATTTCTTATTCAATTTTCTTTAGATTTACCTTCAACTATGTAGTACAATGGCATGCCTGATTTCATACAAATTGAAAGTGTTTAGGTTTGACCTCATAATATATGGTTTTGGTAAATCTAAAGGAAATTTGAACCAGAAAAATTGTATAGTGTATGACCATCCTTACACAGAAGATTTTCAAGGCTTCTGAGCAAACCCTACCATGAGCAAACCTGAACAAACCTTGCATGAGTTTACAATCCCAAAAGCAATATTTTATTCACTAAGCGAGAAAGATAAGATCACTACAAATGGTAAAACATTCAGAATGTATTTTAAAAAGTCAGTTCACAGTTATCCTTAGTACTTGCAGTTATGCACCGGACCCACCTGGTGTTAGCCTGTCACAGAAGGGGGTTCATTTTAAATGATTAGGTTCCCTTTTTAGTAACGTTTGTATTTAACTTGTATTTAATGTCACAGGTCACCCCTAGTGCAGACTTGTCATTCTAATGATCTTTACTTTGCTGCCTTGTTCAAAGGTAAACACAGTTTCAACCTATTTTATTATGCTAAGTGAACAGTCACTTTACTAAGTGAAAAACCTTTATTCCTTTATTAAATTAACCCCAATGTGGTATAACAGCAACTGTCAGACCTCAGGTGACTTCTAGCTTCTGACTGAAATTGAAGAGTCAGCTTCAGATGAAGTAACGCTCAATAAGGAGAAAAATGTAAACCAGGTATAGTAACTCAGAACAGCCAGACTCATTTAAAGCCAAGAAACTTGAAAATTCCCCTTGCTGGAGGGCTGTGTCCACACTGCGAAGGGTAACTGCTCGTTCAGTTTAGTCAACATTAAAATACATTTTACTTATCAGATCCTTGACTAGTGTAGTTCAAATAGACCAGCCCTCTCCTGACCCCTTTCGATTAACCTCCCAACCCCCCTTTAGATTAACCTCCCAACCTTCATTCCCATTAACGAGAGCGACACAGATATTGGAGTAAAATTGGCCACAACAGCCATTTTATTTTATAACTAAATTAAATATATATATTAACCAAATTTAAATAATTTCCAATAAAATCCAACTTTTATTCATTAACAATATTTTTCAAACACTTTTATTATTAACACCAGTCTCTTGGTATTTTTGACAGTAACCCCCATTAACCTTTTCCACCACCACACTGCTGTACCATTACCATATCCGGCCTCCAGCCTAATCCAGCTCAGAGACACCCACTTTTATCCCGCAGTGTACCACAACCGTATTACAGCGGACACCGTTCCACTGCAAATAACCCCATAATGGGCCCATCCCAAGATGAGCCCCCAACCATTTTTCCATTCCATCTGTAAACTGTCACCATCCAAAGACCAAGGACACTGCACAGCTGTCATGACAACCCGTACACCGACCTGAAAGAAAAGAAAACAAACGCACAACACCAAACAAATAACCAACGGGGAAAAACCTGCCTCCCTGTGAAATTCCTCCTGACTTGTGCCACGTGGGTTCCCCCGCCCCTGTATATATAGGGCTCCTCCCCCTAACTCTCCACAGCCTACGGCCACTCCCCTGAAAACACCTCCTTCCCAGCTTAACCCTCTGTTGGCCATCTTCCACTCCAGTTATGCCCGGCCCTACGCTATCATTGTGTCTTGTCACTCCGGGCCTCCCTTCACTCCTCCAGCTCATGGCAGTCCCCATATGTTCTCACGTCAAGTGCTGCGCTATGGCTCAGCAACAGTCTTGATGATTTCAGGACCTTAGACCACCAGAGCATAGGAGAGAATAGGTAACATTGATTGCTTTAATAGTACATAGGAGCCGGTAGGAATAGAGGAATGGATAAGTAAATCGGAATTTCCATTCCCCCTAAACAAGGAATCTAGGGGGCAACTCTTGCAGTGCAGGTACAGCCCCATTGCAAGAAAGACTTTTCTTGGAGTTCAGCTTTAAAGAGGAAGTAAACCCTGATGGGTTTCACTCCCTCTTTGTTTCCCTGCATCACATAGTAGCCCATTATGTGTCACCTGAAACCGAAGCCTGCGATGTCCCCGCTGGCTGGAAGCATACATCTTCAGCCCTCTTCCTTCTGGGGCCACGGACTCTGGCTCTGTGACTGTCCGGAGTCGCGTGACTTCACTCCCACGCATGCTACCGGGACCCGCCAGTCATGACATCACCCATCTAGAAATAGCGCAGCGTGTCCTTTCTAATTGGCACATGCACAGAAGAAATCATAATACGGGGAATTGTAAATATCTCCTAAACTGTGTAGATTTAACCTCCCTGGCGGTATGATTCTTTCAGATTTTAGGTGCTAAAAGCGGTACCATTATTTGCAAGGGAATTTGGCGTTTTATACTGTAGGCTTGTAATTCTTAGGAATAACTCACTGAAATCTATCCAAACAAGAGTCTAATAGGCATCCTGGGTATGATTTTTTTTTTTTTTTTATTATTAAAAATTATAATATAATAAATAATTATAAAAAATTATAACAAATAATAATATAATTATAGTAAAAATTATTCAATAATGTAATCAAATCAAAATCACTGAAATTTGCTCAGTTGCAGAATTTTTGCTGTCATTATTTTTTTTTTTTTTATGACGAATTTCCCCATAAATCGCTATCGCTAAATTCTGCAAGTGATTCTGATTTATTATCGCTGTTTTTTAGCTGCTCTAAAACAATTTTTGCCATAAAGGGACACTTTTGGTTGCTATGGGCAATCTACAGTTTGCAGGGAGAAAGAACAGTTTTTATTATATAAAATGACATGTAGTGTACAGGGCAGACCACAGAGAAAAGGTAAGTAAACTTTTTTCTGCATCCAGCGAGGCAAGTCCGTGTGTGGCACGGGGTTACCGATCGTAGCTTTAAAATCTCACCCCGTGCCACACACGGGAAGACCGCCAGGGAGGTTAAGAGATATTTCCAACACCTACAGGTAAGCCTTAATCTAGGCTTACCTGTAGGTGAAAGCAACCACTTTACAACCACTTTAAAAGCTGGTACACAGAGGCCAAAAATCAGCTGGTATCAGCGGGTTCAACAGAAACAGTCCGACATTCAGGCAATGTGTACTGCCGCCTGTCCAACAGAAGCTGGCCTAACCTCTGCATTATATTGAATGGGCAAGCTGGAAAACCAGCAGCCGATCTGCATCTGATCAGAGCTTGCAGCCAATGGCTGCAATCGCAGGCTAATGGAGTGCCCCCCCCTATCAGAACATGGTAGTACAGCTGAGAAGCTTGCGAGGAGCTTGTTGTACTAATTACTGCCTGAGTGTACCAGACAACAGAGTGAATATTCAACAGTCTAAGCCGAATATTTCGAAATAGCTATTACTAGCATGAAATGTTTTGTGATATACAATAAAGGATTTTGAAGAGTGCAGCAATTCCAGATTTTATTTGTTGATGAGTCTCAGCTGTAAACCTCAGGCCTCGTACACATGACCGTTTTCCTTGATAAAATTCATCAAGAAAAATGCTGGCAGAGCTTTTTCGCCAAGGAAAACCGTTGTGTGTATGTTTTTCATCGAGAAAACTGTTGTGGATCTGGACGAGAAAAAAGGAGAACAAGTTCTCTTTTTTCTCGTCGGGAGTCTCAATTTCCTCGTCGTGTTTCTCGTGGGGCTGGTTTATGATGAGAAACACGTTCGTGTGTATGTTTTAAGAAATGCGTGCATGCTCAGAATAATGTATGAGACGGGAGCGCACCTTCGGTAAAAGTAGCGTTCGTAATGGAGATAGCACATTCGTCACGCTGTAACAGACTGAAAAGCGCGAATCGTCTCTCACACAACACGAGATTAGCAAAAGCAGCCCCAAGGGTGGCGCCAATGGAATGGACCTTCCCCTTTATAGTGCCGTTGTCCGTGTTTTACCTCACCGCGTTTGAGAACAACGAGATTTTGTCTTGACAGTGTGTATGCAAAAAAAGCTTGACAAGATTCTCGACAAGCCTGACAAGAAACTCGTCGAGGAAACCGATGTTTCATTTACGACGAGATTCTCGGTCGTGTGTACGAGGCCTCAATTTATTATGATTACTTGCTGATTGCAATTTATAGATATACATTGCAGGTTGCAAGTGGTTTACAGGGGTTATGGCTGAAGCTATCAGTCATAAACCCAGTATTTGTTTCTCTGCTCTTGCTTTCTCCTGAAAGTGGTTCTAGTGGCTCATTAGCCAGCTGGGAGGGGACTCGGGCTTACCGTTTTTACCGGCGTGCCCAAAAAAAGATCTGACAGTGTGGCCGTCTGGTCACAGAGGCGGACAGAGACCAGATCATCTCTGATCTCCTGTTTAGCCTTGGAGGACCGGAGCGACGTTGTGATGTCACTTACGGTCTAGGGCGGAAGTAAAGCATTTTTTTTAAAGCAAAAGCTCAAAACATTTTTTTTTTTTACATTTTGCTTTTAAAGGTAAATAACCCGACAAACAATATAGAATGGAACAGGTAAAACTAAATATTCCATAATGTCAGGCAGGATTGGTTTCTTGGTTCTGAGCTGTTTGTCAGTACGCAGAAGGAACTAAGATTAAAATAGTAAATAGTACATAGGAGATTAGAAGTGTAGAAACTCTAAAAATAGTTCCAATTTAGTAAAGTAAGTTCCAGATTTAGTAAAGATAGCTGTGGATCATTGAATAACAAAAATCCGCTCTGTTGGCGGAAGGCCTAGCCTACTACCACCATTAGCCTATTTTCAGGGTTTGTACCAGCCATCTGTTCTTTGTTTACTTTCAGGAGCAGCAGAGTTTTGTGCTGTGTGAGCCATTTAAAAAAAAAAAAAACAACAGACCGTTTGGAGTTTGTGATATTGGCTAACTCAAAGTGTTGATGTCAGCTAGAAAACCATGTATCATTTAAATCCCAAGCTGTTTTTTAATTAAATACGAACCTATCCCTCTGCTAAAGAAACCTGTCCAGCACAATAGGATTAGGAGCAGCATCAACACAAGAAGTTCTAAAGCTTGTATGTCCTCATATACATTAAAACCAACCCAATTTTATGTTTCTGTTTGCACTTAATTTGCTTCTCCCACTTACTGGTAGTTTACACTTGTCAAAAAGGAGGTGGTGAGTTTGTTTTTAATATTCAATCACAATTCCACAAATGTGAATGTAAGGTGAAATTTTACTTAAATCAACACAGAAAATTGTAGTTAAAATCGGGAGCGTACCTAGAGCATTTGGCACTCAGGGCTCGCCCCTCACTGATCATGCCTGTACGCACTCAGCCCACCCACCTGTACGCACTCAGCTCACGCACACACCTATACACACTAGACATGTGCATTCATTTTCGTTAGAATGCATTTTCGTCCGAAAATCAGTTTTTTTCGTTATCGATTTAACAAACGATAATGAAAGCGCAAGAAACAAAAACCGAAAGATCCGACATAAAAAAATGCTTTATTTTCGTTTTCGTTGCGGTAAAAATTCAATATAGAGAGATTCGACATTATAGAAAAAAGATTCTTCATCATAGAGAAAAGATTCAACATCATAGAGAAAAGATTCGACATTATAGAAATAATAGATTCGACATTACATAGAATAGATTTCGATTTGTGAGAAAATAGATTAGACATTATAGAGAATAGATTCAACATTATAGAGAATAGATTCAAAATTATTACTAGTCATACAACATTAGAATTCTTGTAGGCGGAATATTCGACCGGAAATGTACGATATAACGTAAAGTTTCGAAGTTCCGTCGAATATTCTTTTGACCATGCGACAGAAACCAAGTATCATTGGATTTTCGGACGAAAGCTATTCCCCAACGAAAAACAAAATAAATCAAAACGATTTTCGGGAGTAACTAAATACATTTATTTTCCAGACGAAAACGAAAAAACGAAACAAAATATTCCAGTCTGCACATGTCTAATACACACTCAGCCCACCCACCTGTATGAACTCAGCCTCCTCATACCTGTACAAACTCAGCCTCCTCATACCTGTACAAACTCAGCCTCCTCATACCTCTACAAACTCAGCCTCCTCATAACTGTATGAACTCAGCCTCCTCATACCTGTACAAACTCAGCCTCCTCATACCTGTACACACTCAGCCTCCTCATACCTGTACGCACTTATCCTCATCATCCTCATCAGAACATTTGGCACCCAGGGCTCGCCCCTCACTGATCATGCCTGTACGCACTCAGCCCACCCACCTGTACGCACTGAGCTCACGCACACACCTATACACACTCAGCCCACCCACATGTACGAACTCAGCCTCCTTATACCTGTTTGTACTCAGCCTCCTCATAACTGTACGCATTTAGCCTCCTCATACCTGTACGCACTCAGCCCACCCACCTGTACGCACTCAGCCTCATTATATCTGTATGCACTCAGCCCACCCACACACCTGTACACACTCAGCTGCCCCCTCCCTCACACCTGTAGACACTGAGCTTCCCCCTCACGCCTGTAGACACTGAGCTGCCCCCTCACACCTGTACACACTCAGCTGCCCTCCCTCACACCTGTAGACACTAAGCTGTCCCCCTCCCTCACATCTGTATCCACTCAGCTGCCCTCCCCTCACGCCTGTGCACATTCAGCGGCCCCCTCTTTCACATCTTTACACACTCAGCTGCCCCCTCACACTTGTAGACAACCAGCTGCCCCCTCACACTTGTAGACACCCAGCTGCCCCCCTCACACCTGTAGATACTTACCTGCCCCCCACACACACCAGTACACACAAAGCTGCCCCATCACACCTGTAGACACTCACCTGCCCCCTCACACCTGTAGACACTCACCTGCCCCCTCACACCTGTAGATACTCACCTGCCCCTCACACCTGGACACGCTCAGCTGCCCCCACACACAACTGTAGACACTCAGCTGCCACCTCTCGCCCCCCCCCCACACACATCTGTAAACACACACACAGTTCTGCCCCCCCCCCCCTGTACACAAACAGCCTCCTCCCCTGTACTCACAGCCCCCACTTATAAGGTTGTCTTCCTGGTCCCAGGTCTTGATTCCACAAATCCATTACTGATAGTAACACAAGGGGCACATACATGAAGCAGTCAGAGGTGGCAGTATAGAGCCGATGTGAGCTCAATAACACAATCTGCCGATTCAAACACAGAGAGCAGTACAGCTACAGAGAACCTCCTGCACCCGCCACTGCCTTGTCCTGGCTCTGATAGCTGGCCGGACACCCCCCCCCCCATGTGTGGCACAAAATTCTTGCAACATGAGAGGTGTTAATGATTATTCTTTCAAAGAAAATCTGGGGCTTCTTATTATGGCACAAAGTTATATCTGCACATAAGCAGGTATCATATGCAGGGCTTTTTTTCAACAGGAACGTAGGGGAAGACAGTTCTGCCACCTCTAGCACTGAATGTATGTAATGACAAGAGGTATTGAGGTGTGCAGAAGGGTCTATTGATACAGGCTGCCAGGTGATCTATTGTCACTCAGGGATCTATTGTGGGACAGGTCTATTGTTGCTGGCAAGATATATTGTTGTTGGGGGTTCTGTTGTTGTTAGGGGATCTGTTGTTGTTGGGGGATCTGTTGTTGCTGGGGGGTCTATTGTTGTTAGGAGATCTATTGTTGCTGGGTGGAATCTACTGTTGAGGGAGGGGTCTACTGATGCTGGCTGCTGGGAGATCAATTGTTGTTGGTGGGGATCTATTGTTGCTGGGTGGACTCCGTTGCTGCTAAGGAGGGGCTATTGCTACTGCTTTTCATTAACACCTTCAATACACATTACCTAGCACCACAAAATAATACTTGGTTATGTATTCTCTAAAAAGGGCAGTATTGAGAAGTGGATAGGGGGTGAATCCAAGGGACAGTGCTTGGAGGTGGAATGCAAGGGGTGATTCGGAATAGGGAGTACCTGCACTTATTCTCTGAGAAAGAAAACCGTGACCATATGGCAACACAAGTTTTAGCCATGTATGCTGCCATCCTGCCTCCCCAAGCTGCTTATCAGTACTTGCTATGCAGAGAAATGTTGCATGTGCATAGCTAAGCCACAAAGCTACATGGGTGCAGAGGGCACCAAAATTCAGTTTATTGTTTTCACCACGCCCCCTGAATATGCAGGCTGGTGACGAAACGTCATGAGGACTGAGGGATGTGTGACGTACTGGAGCAGACAGAGTTCATAGCCACCATCTTGTTGGTAGGAGGCGAAGGATGCTTTTCTTTTGTATACTATTACATTTAGCTTACATCTAATAAATATCCTAGTTTTTGGATGTCTGCGTAATGAGCGTTTTTTTTCCATCCTTTTATACATGTATCTACTGAGTTTCATTTCTGGAGTATATGTGTAGCCAAGTTTGCTGGGATCATAACCAAGCTTATCTGGTGAGCCATTACAAGCAAGTTTCCTCCCACTGTATCGGTCTGCTGAATGATTAGGAGGAGCCGTGGATACCTCCTTGATTTACTTATTGCCTATACCCTATGCATTTCTATTGAGGGTCAGTTTGGGTGTTGGTGACGGCTTAATACCCTTTTCTTCTCACTGATTGAATTTCATAAATTTACTTTTATTACTACCATATTTTAGCGCTACACCTTTTACCTCATATTTTGTTTAATGTATCCAACAATATTGTGTGAGCAACTTTTCATTTTCATGTTATTTTCTTAACAGCACAACAAATCTCTCTACTATTTTTTTATAGTTTTCTTGTAGTGTCCCAAAGTAGCCAGCTGCTTTCAATATAATGGATTGACAAATGTTATTCTTTATAATTGATCCCAATTAAATTCGTATGGATGTATACTAGACCAGCATTTTGCAAATCGTGGTGCACGTGCCACCATGAAAATACAAAAATACAATGGATTTAAGAAGTACTATGGAATGTTTTCAATCCAAAATCCAAGAACTCATTTTTTACTGGCTTTTTCCTTCCATACCATTAATCATTATGACTTTTGCAAAGCAAGGCAAACAATTTCATAAGCATCTTGAGTGGCCTACTTCTTTTAGCTAAGAGATTGATTTATGATCTATTTAGGATTGATATTTATTATTTTAAGCCCTTATAAAGAAGACCAAAGAAAAGTGTCTAGCTGTATGAACTGCCCACCTTCTAGCAGTCATTAGCTGCTCATAGACATGAACTGACTGCAGTCAAGGCCTTCAGTGCTTCAGAGCTTGTAAGGTCAGCTCTGCCAACTGTCCATTTTTTTATCAATATATTGTGAGACTTGTGTGACACAGAAGACAATGATGGTGCGCCTTAAAATGACATTAAACAATATTTTACTCTCAAAAATAATCCATACACAACTAATTAATGCTCCCATAATCTATGTTTTACAAAAATTATTTTTTTAATGCCTTGTACACACGATCGGTTCGTCTGATGAAAACGGACCGATGGACCGTTTTCATCGGGCAAACCGATCGTGTGTGGGCCCCATCAGTTTTTTCCCATCTGTGAAAAAAAATAGTACCTGTTTTAAATTTTTCGTAGGGTTAAAAAACTGATAGAAAAAAAACGATCGTCTGTGGGGAAATCCATCGGTCAAAAATCCACGCATGCTCAGAATCAAGTCGACGCATGCTCGGAAGCATTTAACTTAATTTTTCTCTCCACGTCGTTGTGTTTTACATCACCGCGTTGGACACGATCGGATTTTTAACCGACGGTGTGTAGGCAAGACTGATGAAAGCCAGCTTCATCGGATATCTGAGGAAAAAATCCATTGGTTCGTTTTCATCAGTCGAAACGATCAGGTGTACAGGGCATTACTGTGTTTTTGCTTCCTTGTAATGTCATCTGTGAGCATCTGGACCTCTCCTTCCCCTTACTTCCCTTTGTTTTGGATTGAGCAGTGCATGTTGGTTACAGTCATGTGCCCTGCTCTATACGTATTCTTCTACATATCTTTCGTAAAAAAAAATCGCAATAAGCATTTATTGATTGGTTTACACAAAAGTTATAGCGTCTACAAAATAGGGGATAGTTTTATGGCATTTTTATTAATATATATTTTTTTTTACTAGTAATGGAGGCGATCAGTGATTTTTCATCACTACTGCAACATTATGGCAGACACTTTGGACACTTTTGACACATTTTTGGGACCATTGGCATTTTTATAGCGATCAGTGCTATAAAAATGCATTGATTACTATAAAAATGCCACTGACAGGGAAGGGGTTAACACTAGGGGCGAGAAAGGGGTTAAGTATGTTCCCTGGGTGTGCTCTAACTGAAGGGGGGGTGGATTGACTTGGGGAAATGACTGATCGCTGTTCATACATTGAACAGGATGCATTTCTCCCCCTGACAGGACTGGGAGCTGTGTGTTTACACACACAGCTCCCGGTTCTCACTCTGTAATGAGCGATCGTGGGTGCCCGCCGGTGATCGCGCACCACCGGGCATGCGCGTCAGGGGCAAGCGGGGGGCGCGCGCACGCCCCTATTGGCTGCTCGGCGAGATGACGTAGATATACGTGATTTTGCCCAGCAGAGCCAAACTGCCGCCGTAAAACTGACGGCTGGTCGGCAAGCAGTTAAGCTTTGTCAAAAAACAAACAACCCTGGAAGCTGATTGGTTCCTATGCAGAGCTGCGCCAGATTTTGCACTCTCTAGTTTTAGTAACTCATCCCCTAGGTATCTACCTGCATCACAAAGACACCTAGGGGAAGATTTACTAAAACTGGTGCAAACAGAATCTGGTGCAGCTGTTTATAGTAAACAATCAGCTTCTACCTTCAGCTTGTTCAAAAAAGATTTGACAATAAAACCTAGAACCTAATTGGTTACTACGCACGTCAATTATAGTAACCCCCCCCCCCCCCTCCCACTAGAGACATGAGATTATTGCCTGTTCTGGCTGTTTTCATTCACATATATGATTATTTTAATTCACATTGGCTGATAAAGTTTAAATCATCAAAACAAATGAGCTTTTTATATGAAACAATTCTTTGGACTATTTCAATGTTTTTTTTGTTGCCTTTTCTCAATATTAAACTCAATCTTTTTTTTAAACTGAAACTTTCTTCCTACTCACATATTATATTTTCCAGTGATTGTAAAACCTTTTCTTTAGCCCTGAACTCGTATTGCACTTCCTCCATCACATTTCATGTGAGAATGTATTCTATATCAGTAATCTCCCTGTGGTAAAATTGCATTGAGCAATAGCTGTTAAACCATATACACTTATACAGACTCCATTTGCAGAATGGATTCATTTATTAGAAATGTTTAAACACCATTCCACCTACTGAATTTTCAGAGTACCTAACTAGAACTTTATTAAACTCATCTACAAAGCCAGTTTAATAGAGCAATGTTCATTATACAGTATCACAGCGATGTACCAGTGCAGTAAATATTATATAGTACATGGCTGAATCACTTTTCACGCCAAAATAGTGTTTCAGCTGATATAATGCAGCATTCCAACTGAAACACTCTTCATACTTACAAAAGATTTTAAAACGATCATTAAGTCTTCTTTATCCATTATAATTTAGCTTTTTTCCTCTTTTTCAGGCATGACTTGCTCTTCTTGGACTGCAGGGGGCACTGTTGTATTATAATAAAACAATTGTTTAGAATGGGTAAAAAGTAAAAGTGAACAAAGCTAAAAAGCATAACATTTGGTCAGGAAGAATATCTTTTTGTTAAACAGTGCAGTCCTTGGCTCCCCTGATGCAACATGTTTTACATTATGAATTGCAAAATAGCCTATAAAAAACGACCAAAGGTTCAAAATTATTGCCCTTGCATTTTCTTGCATAGAACGTATGGTTAATTACCGCTCAGTATCCAATTACACTGCGCGTTTTTAAAATAGCAAAATTTGGGGACTTGATTTTATGCAAAACCGTGTACCTGGTGGGATTGTGTGGAAATGTATTCAGCTGATCAACTTTAAATGAACACATATGCTTTTTTGTATGAAATGCATTGCCAATTCTTCTGCCACCCTTCTGTTTAAATCATTAGGAGCATAATGGTTAATTCGTGGATCAGTACTATGTGTTATGTTACTGCCTGTTTTGGCATATTAAATCTGATTTGTGTAATGATTTAATCCACCTGTGCTGGATCTGTGACAGATAAATCCCTTTTTGACGCAGTTTCCATATTTGCCAGTGACATAATGCTACTCTCTTATCTACAGGTGTTTCAATGAATGTACATAGTTGCAATCTTTTCATATGCATTAGTAATAACTGGAATAAGAGCATAAAAGACTACCTGTAGCGGACAAAAAGATATATTGGAGTTTTCTTTAGAAAAGCTGCATTGTGTGCTTTGTTTAACTCAGCAGTAAACTATCGTGTCTACCTTTACCTACATATGGTTACATTTAATTCTGTAGCCTAAGAGCTTTAGCTTTATTTTTTATTGCTGCTTTATAGCTTGAGAAAGTATGTTAAGTGTACCACGTGAGTTAAACACAGTATTAGAAATATAATTCATTGACTGTTTTATAGAAATGTGATGCCTTAGGCGCAAATACTCTTACAGCAGCATTCAACAAAAGTATGCAGTCCTAGAAGTCCAAGAAAACAAGAGAAGATAAAAAGGTGCCTACATTGACGGTGGAAGTATGAACCACTTAAAGGGACACTAAAGTCAGGGCTTTAAAAAAATAAATAAATAACAAACATGTCATACTTACCTCCACTGTGCAGTTCGTTTTGCACAAAGTGGCCCGGAAAGCTGTCTTCTGGGGTCCCTCGGTGGCTATCTGGGCTCCTCCTCGCAAAAGCTTTCCATCTTCATGCGAGGGCGCTCACACGGTGGAAAGCTTTTGCGAGCGCGCTTCCGTGATACAGCGGCGGCCACTTGGCATCATCCGCTGTGATTGACAGCAGCACCAGCCAATGGCTGCGCTGCTATCAATCCGCCCAGCCTAGCCAATCAACGGCCAGGCTGGGAACCGAAGAGGATGACGTGGATGCGCCCGGGAGTTTCGAACGGTAAGGTAAGTAAAATAGGGACTCGGGGGGCTGTAAGATGTTTTTTTACCTTAATGCATAGGATGCATTAAGGTAAAAAAACGTTTACCTTTACAATCCCTTTAAGACCCAGACCATTATGCAGTTAAAGGACCTGGCCAGTTTTTGCGATTCGGCACTGCGTCACTTTAACTGACAATTGCGCGGTTGTGCGACGTGGCTCCTAAACAAAATTGGCGTCCTTTTTCAATATTTTTTACTTTTTGCTATAATAAATATCCCCCAAAAATATATAAAAAAAACATTTTAGGCCGATACGTATTCTTCTACTTATTTTTAGTAAAAAATCACAATAAGCGTTTATCGATTGGTTTGCACAAAATGTAAAGCATTTACAAAATAGGGTATAGTTTTATTGCATTTTTATTAATAATTATTTTTTTACTACTAATGGCGGCGATCAACGATTTTTTTCATGACTGCGACATTATGGTGGACATATCAGACAAGTTTGACACATTTTTTGGACCATTGTAATTTTCACAGCAAAAAGTGCTATAAAAATGCATTGTTTACTGTGAAAATTACAATTGCAGTTTGGGAGTTAACCACTAGGGGGCGCTGAAGAGGTTAAGTGTGACCTCATATGTGTTTCTAATTGTAGGGGGCGGGGCTGGACGTGTGACGTCATTGATCGCCTTTCACTACATCAGGGAACAGACGATCAATGACAGCTCCACTGTGAAGAACAGGGAAGGTGTGTTTACACACACACCTCTCCCCGTTCTTCAGCTCCGATGCCGATCGGGTCCGCGGATCCAGCGGCCGTGGTCACGGAGCTTCAGACCGAGTCGCGGGCGCGTGCCTGCGACCCACGGCTGGGCATTTAACAATCACGTACAGGTACGCAATTTTCAGAAATTGAGCCCCACACTTGTAAGGTACTGCCACCATACTTCACTGTTGCCTGCAGACACTTATTATTGTTCTGCTCTCCAGCCCATCGGTGAACGAATTGCCTCTTGCTGCAGCCAAATATTTCAAATTTTGACTCTTAAATCCAGAGCAGTGCCACTGCTGGAAATCTTCTGATGTCGAAGGGAAGTAAGCATGATGTGTCTTACATCTGCTGCATTGTTTTCTTGCCCGACCACTAAGTCAATGTTGCCCATTTCTTATGTGCGTTTTCAAAAGTGCTTAAACAGCACATCTTGAAACCCCAGTCTACTTTGAAGTCTTTGTCTGGGAGAGACATTGCTGATGCAGTATAACTACCTTGTGTCTTGTTGCTGTGCTCAGCCTCGTCATGGTATATGACCTGTGACATGAAACTATCTTCCACAACTTCACCTTAGTAGCAGAGTTTGGTTGTTCCTCCCTAATCCTATAAAATCCCTGACTTTTTCAAGTGTACAAAGTGTGCAAGTGTAAAGCCTCATACACATGTATGGGGTTCTCATCGGGAAAACTGCCATGAGATCTTTTGGCCGGGAATCCCGGTTGTGTGTATGCTCCAACGCAGTTTTTCCGTCAGGAAAACTTCTGGGGAAAAAAAAAGAACCAGCTCTTTTTTCCCGCCGGGTTCCCGGCGGTTTTTAAGCTGGCAGTTTTTCTATGGGAAAAGACTGCGGTGGAGCATACACATGGCTGAGTTTCCCGACCAAGCTCTCATTGCAGTTTTCTTGTCGGGAAACCGGGTCATGTGTAGGGGAAAAAAGTAACTGAGCAGGTTCTCCGTTTTCCCCTCGGTTTTCCCTTGGGTTTCCCGGCGGTAAAAAGTCACACGGGAAACCAATACATGTGTATGAGGCTTAAGAATTGATGCAGGTTTGAAGCCAAAGGGTAGCCACACCAAATTTTGTTTTGTAAATTTATAAAAATAAATTATTAAAAATATATTTTACTGTATACTGTATATTTTTTAAAGCATTTTTTCCCCTTTGTATAGTAAAAAAATAAACCTCAGTGGTTACTGAATACTACAAATTAAATCTCTCCCTGTCTCAAAAAATAATATAAAATACAATTACAGTTTTGCATGATGCAGTAATTTTCTCTCAAACTAAAATGACCTGTATACGAAAGGGCTGTAACATGCTGCTTCTAAAGTTGTTAGCAAAACTCAAATTACAAAGTTTTAAAAATGTAATGAATAATTCAAAGAATCTATATACAAGTGCAGCCCAGTCTGCAGAACAAGAACTCGGTGTCTGTATTTCATTAGAAGACTTTACACAGGCACAGTTAAGGGAGGAGACTACTGTTATTGTGGAACTGTGCAGCCAGTATCTCAAGCACGCCTTCTAGCAAATAGCAATGGACACAGAGGGCCAGATTCAGGTAGCGTAGCGTATCTTTGTATGGGCGTAGCGTATCGAATATATGCTACACCGCCGCAACTTAGAGAGGCAAGTGCTGTATTCACAAAGCACTTGCTCCGTAAGTTGCGGCGGCGACCCAATGCTAATAAATGGCCTTTCGAACTGGGCATGCGCGAGCATGCTCAGAATCAAGTTGCATAAACTCCCTAAGATACGTCGGCGAAAATGCCTATGACGTGAATGTAACTTACGCACAGCCCTATTCACGTAGTATTACGTAAACGGCGTACGCGACGTAAAATTCGACGGCGTCGTTCCCTGGCCCATACCTTTGCATTAGCTGCGCCTGCTATAGCCGGACGTAAGCCTTACACAAATTGCGTATATGAAGCGGCCGGGTGCATCTACGTTCGTGAATCGGCGTTTCTTACTCATTTGTTTCTAATGGGACACCGAATTGCGTCCAGGGTAACTATGCGCCCATGATACGCCGGCGTAGGCAAGTTACGTCAGACGGCTGAAGCCATGTTTTTCAGCGTAACTCGCTTTGTGAATCGGAGCAAAGATACGGCGGCGCACATTTGAAATTACGGCGGCGTATCTGGAGATACACCGGTGTACTTCTTTGCTGAATCTGGCCCATAATGTGGACTGCAAGAATTGTGCGAGGTGTAGTTCTGACAAACACAGTGGGTTTGGTGAGCTAGAAACAGAAGAACCCAAATCCTACAAGGCACAGGAACAAATAGAAGAGGTGCCTTTGGGTGCGGGGGCTGTTCTGAAAGCACTATGTGCATATTTGGCTGCTGGCCGAATGCTTAGCACGGCACCTTAACCTTCCTGGCGGTATGATTCTTTCAGATTTTAGGTGCTGAAAGCGATACCATTATTTTGCATGGAAATTTGGCATTTTAGATTGCAGGCCTGCAATTCTTAGTAATAACTCACCTAAATCTGTCCAAACCAGAGTCTAGTAGACTATGATAAAGTTTGAAACACAAAATCATAAATTATAATATAATAAATAATAACAAATAATAATTTAATAATAGCAATACTTTTTATTCAATAAATCTTAACAAATCATATATTCAGAAACTCAGATTTTTTTGGGGGTCAAACAAGGGTGCAAAATCATTATTCAGTAAATGTCTCGGGTATGAACATTTTTAAAGCAAGGCACAACGTCGCAGTCGAGACAACAGAAACGTGTTTCTTTACGGATTTTTCTTCCGTTGTTGTCGCTTTTGGAGCAGCAAACCACACACATCCTTGTGAGTGCTGTTTTTTTTTTCAGTCATTCAGGGTTCACAACACCAGCAGCCCGACGTCCAGATCGGTTTACCACCGTTGGCGTTTGGTGCTTCAGAAAGATCTGTTCTGCCACCTTACACATAAAGTCTGCATGGACCATAGGCCTGTCACTTTTTTTTTTCATTAAGATGAAGGAATTCCAGAGACATTGTTCCAAAAGATGTCAGAATTTTTTTTTATAGTACTTTTTCTGCTGCTTCCTCATCGCTGTGTAAAAAGTCATGGCCTGGTCAGCCCTGTCCACACCTCCCATCGTGTGGCTGTAGTCCAACACAACCTGTGGCTTCATAACATCCTTTCCACCTTTGGTATGCACCATGACAATTGAGGTGTTATGGACTGTGTTCAAAAGGGAAATGTCTTTTGTTGTCCCTTTTTGCCATGCAGCTACTTCTCCTTTCCCAAGCTTTTTGTTGGAAAATGCTGATGGCATGTCACGCCGGTTGGGTCTCACGGTCCCATAAGCGTCGGTTTTATTTAGTATAAGGAACTCGTACAGTTCTGGGGAGGTATAAAAATTGTCCGTAGTGACACAGTAGCCCTGGTTCAGCAAGGGCTCTATCAAGGAAAGAACCAAAGCGGTTGCCATCCCAAAACCACTGAATCGTGGGGAGAATTTGGTCCCTTTCCCAGTGTACAGGACAGAGTTCCAGGTATATCCAGAGCTGGGTTCACACAGCAGAAACGATTTTATGCCAAAGCGAGCGCGTTTTGATGCGATGAACTGTATCCAGCTGAGCCTACCTTTGTAGGCCATGAGACTTTCATTGATGGTAATGTCTCTCTCAGGAATATAGGCAAAATAAGCTGGTAAATCTCCAAAAAAAAAATCAGCTTTGGAGTTGGATGAGAACGCTCATCAAATTCCTCATTATTTTCAAAGTGCAAATACTTCATGATCAATGAAAATCTGTACTCTGACATAACGGTTCCAAAAAAAGGTGTGGCCAATAATTTATTGGTTGTCAAATACCACTTTTGCAGGGGTTTCCCCACCACTCCCTGTAAAATGATGAGGCCAAGGAACTTCCAGATGTCGTCGCTGGTTACAGGCTCCCATTTTCTGCACCTTGAAAATCGCTGATGGGTAGCAGCTTGTTGTTCATGGTATCGATTCGTCTCCAAAACTATTTTGGCGATCACTTCAGCGGTCAAAAAAAGTTGGAGGTATTCCAAGGGATTGTCATCCTCAACATCTACTTTTATCCCAGGTGTTCCTGTAAATGGAAATCTTGGGGCGCTACGTGCTCCGCACCACAATCAAGTCCGCACATCGCTGGGCACAGTCGCAGGATCGTCGCTCCTATCACTTTCTGCGTCTGATGACGAACTTTCCCATGCGTCGCTGTCACTCAGCTCCTCCTCAGTCGCAGGTCGCATAGCGATTTTGAGGTACTGTAGAGGCGCGCTTTGCCATGATCGCTGTGCAGTTTATAGACACTGGTACAGTAAATCTGCAGACAGGGCACTGGAGAAAGCACTGGGGGGCAATCAAAGGTCACTGTATATTATTTTTACTTTTAATCCAATAGTATCAGTGTGTTTACATTGTTTCTACTTATACTTTTTAAATTTGACGCTGTCCCCCCCGTTCCGCCCCCCTGCATCGCGACGCTCGCAGGGAACAGAATCAGAGGAACACAGTGCATCGGGCGGACATCTGGCCGCCGTGCATTGGGGAAATACCTCACCTCTTTCCAGCGAGGCAAATCCGAGTGTGGCTCGGGGTTACCGATCGTAGCTTAAAACCCCCCCAAAGCCACACTCGGGAATAGCGCTAGGAGGGTTAAGAGAGAGAGGGACATCAACAGACATTGGAAAGAGCCACGAATGTTGGTGAGCCCGCTGCCTGCTCAAGGGAGAAGGACGCTGCAGACATAGTACGGCTATGTTTCACCTAGCATACAGAGGGACACCATCTGCTAATACAAGAATTAATGAGAGGCCGCTGCCCAAATCCACATTGCACTATGACAAAAGAGGGACAGCATTGTCTGCAAATATCACATAGTCAGTGCCTTTATTGGTGATTAAAGGGACCATGATTAGTGTTATTGCCAGTGCTTAAAGGGACATTATCCTGAGCGGCCAGGTATAACTGCTGGGCCCAAATGAGCTGGCCAGCAAACAAAAGTAAATTAAAAACCCCTGAACTGAGAGCCACCAGCAGGTGAATAATTTCCTGACACCTTAGTTAGGATTTCCCCAGTATAGGGTTTTTACAGGCACATTACTCAGTGCTTATCATCAGGTAATCCACATAAAACAAGTACAGTTTGGTGCAGATCACTATACTGTACTTATGTTCTGCATAGACAGATTATTTAATGGAAGGTATAGTCTTTAAATCGTTTTTAAGTATAAATGTAAAACAAACCAATCTACTTTCTATAACTAATCCTGTTAGTGTTAATGATTTAAAGTATTTTTCATATGTGTATACTTTGCAACTGAACATGTTAGATAGGAAACCCATATTTACTCACTAAATACACAGACATGCGTCTGTGATTTGCAGTGCTACACATTAGCTTGTGCTTTACTGCTCATTCTCTCAATGTGATCTCAGGGGGTTGATTTGCTAAAGGCAAACAATGCACTTTCTGTGTGGCAGATACCTTTTTCTTATTTTATGTTAGAAAATAGCAGGCTGATGGCTTGTTATCATATGACAAATTCGTGTGGGTTCAGTCTGAATGGAGTTTGGCTCAAACCTTAGCTAATCCCTATTAATGAATCTATAACTCTTTTTTTTATTTATTTCCTCCTGGAGTTCAGCTCTTTTTGTACAATTACTGATTATAAATCTAGAAGTTATTCTCTGGCTTCAAAAAAGAGTGTTAAAGGGTCACTAAAGGAAAACATTTTTTTGGGCTGAAATTACTGTTTATAGGGTATAGAGACACACTGGCGTAGCGGGGGGGGGGCAGGGGGGGCTCACGCACCGGGCGAAAAATTGGGGGGGGCGAAATCCCAGCGTCCGGACCGGGACCGTGCCGTGCGTGTCACTTTTTAATCAATATGGGAGTCTTAATGTCCCAACTCCCGAGGCGAGTACGGCCAGGCCACTGCCCTGTGATTGGGCGTATGTGGTCATGTGCTCACTGCCAGCACGCCGGATCTGGCCAATCCATGATCGTGGGCGCCGGGCGCATGCGCAAAGGCCGCCCTGGCCTAGAGGAGTCCCGCCCGCGCTTCTCCAGAGGGATACCGCCGCGGCACCAGGCATCCTTCTTCTCCTCCTGAGTCCTGACAGACGGAAGAATCTCCCTCCCAGTCCCTGGCTGACAGCCTGACACTGTCTGACATCGCCTGCCCCGGGCCCTGAGCGCCGCCGCCGCGGATCATGTGCAGTGGAGCTGGAGCACAAGCTCACATTGTGTAGACGAGCCAGGTAATAATGACAACAAGATTTACTTGTCTAGATGATAATAGTAGTAGTACTCCTCCATGTTGGACACGTCTGCCGACACATACAACTTACTTGTGTTTCAGCGGTCCCTGATCCGAGGTCCCTGAAGTAGCCGCTTCCTCTGCCACAGGCTCCCCGTCCACCTTCCCAAAGCCAGTCCAACAATAGGTACTTTGCGCTTTTTTAAAGTCATCTGCATAATCTAAGCTAATCTCATTTCATCAAGGAGCGCTGCTCCCCTCCAATGCCACTGTCACCCACAGCCACACACACACCCTAATTACCGGCTAAATGCTTCTGCAGGCACTTCTGTGATTGGACTGCCCTTGTCATCTTCAAAGGATGAAACTACAAGTCTCAACATGCCCTGTGGTGCCTGCTAGAGGTGGTAGTCCCATAATTCTGACAAGTGTTTCTCATTTAGAGGGACAGTCCCTTTCCTGGACACATGAAACTGTAATTAGCTGTAGGGAAGTTCCTGCCTTTGTTTGTTTTTTTGGGGAATTTGCTGTCCCTGAAAATGTCCTGAGTTTTTGTTGCTGACAAAATGTTTCATGATGTCAATCTGGTTCATGTGTGTTAGATATTTCTACCTGATTCACATGTTTTGGATTCTGTGATGCCCCCCTTGAGTTCATGTGCTTTGGATTCCATGATGTCACCCCCTAGTTCATGTGCTCTGGATTTCATGATGTCCCCCTATGCTTCATGTGTGTTGGATTCCATAATGTCACCCTCTGGTTCATGTGTGTTAGATTTCATGATGTCCCCCTCTAGTTCATGTGCTTTGGGTTCCAGGATGTCCCCCTCTAGTTCATGTGCTTTGGGTTCCAGGATGTCACCCTCTAGTTCATGTGCTTTGGGTTCCAGGATGTCACCCTCTAGTTCATGTGCTTTGGGTTCCATGATGTCACCCTCTAGTTCATGTGATTTGGATTTCATGATGTCCCCCCTATGCGTCACATGTTTTGGATTTCATGATGACCTCCTCTAGTTCATGCGCATTGTATTAACATTAATAAAGTAGTTGTCATCAGTCATTTTGTTTCTATTGTTTTTTTCATAAGTGTTTTTTCAAAAAAATGTATGGGGGGGGGGGGGGCGAAAAAAAAATTCTGCCCCGGGCGCCCATAACTCTGGTTACGCCACTGTAGAGACATAACAGTTAACTGATTCCTTTTAAAAATGATTAAAAACAGATACAAATCAATCATATAATCAACCTACAGTTCTAGTTTTGTTTTTGCTGTTATTTCCTGTCTCTCTGATGTACAGAACCAGAGAGCCAATAGAGGGCAGTGATGGTTTGTCTAAAACCCCTCAGCACCAACCCAGTTTCAGTTTACACACAGTAATCACACCTCCTTGATTAGTGACCACAGTGAAAAAGCTCCCAGCACTGTGGTTATAAGGAAACAGCCAGGAAGTGTGGAGATCAGAGCAGAATTACAGCAACATCAAAGCAAAAACGAACCATGAGGACATGAAAACAGCACTGCAGTAAGGTAAAGGAAGCTATTTAGCTAAAAAAAATGTTTCCTTTAGTGACCCTTTAATTCTTCACTTTCAACTCTTGAATTCTGCTGTCTTCAAAAGATAAGTTTGCAGAAAGATCTTTTGTGTTTGGTAATATAGGAATCACCTGATGATTCTAGCAGTGTTATACACCCTGTCTTAGGGTGACAACCTTCACTCATGGACTATCTATGGAGCAGCAACATTGTCATGCTAGGCTGATTGTTTCAGTTTTGCATTGAAGCGTGACCTGCTGATGCCAACGCATTCGGCCTGTGTCCATAGGTTAAAAATGAAAAGGGGCTGGTGCCGCATCATCATAATTATGATACGTGCTACCACTTATAAAACAAGAGCAGTACAGACTTCAAGAAACAGGAAGTTAAGTATGTTACTATGCTTTAGCATTAAAATCAAAGCAAGATATTTTTGCCTAGGGTTTACTGTTAGCATATTGTTTTATACATGCATACATACATACATAAAACATCTATTCTTATGTATTATAGTGTGAATAGAAGGTCTGACACTGGGTGGTAGTGTTATTTCTAATGTGTTGTTCTTTCCAGTGGAACTATTTGGCTATGATGTTGTTTCCTGTCTCTGTGTTCTTGTTTTCCAATAAAACAAGAAGTCATTGGTCGAGCACTATCCAACTGGTAAAAGTCCAATCTATACATTAAGGCCGGGTTTACACCTATGCGAATTGAGTGCGGCTTAAACCACATCTAATACGCAGAACATTTCTAAATACATTGGGCCAGATTCTCAAAAGAGATACGCCGGCGTTTCGTAGGAAACACTGTCGTATCTCTCTTTTTTTACTGGGTATCTATGCGTGTGATTCCTAGAATCACTTACGCATAGATACAGTGAAGATCCGACAGATGTAAAAACAATTACACTGTCGGATCGGAGATGTAATAACATTGCTGGCCGCTAGGTGGCCTGTACGTTGATTTCTCATTTGCTTATGCAAATGAGCCTAATCCGACGATTCCCGAACGTTTTTACGCCGCCCCGTCGTAGTTTACGTCGTTTCCGTACGCGTAAGGCTACCCCTGCTATATGAGGGGTAACCTTACAAAGTTCCGTCGTATGCCATGTTAAGTATGGCGTCGGGTCAGCTTCGTCTTTTTCCATCGGTTACGTTGTTTAACTAAGTCGTTCGCGAATAGAGATTTACGTAAACGACGCTCACGTCGGTTTCATTCACTTTTTCCGACGTGAGCTGGAGCATGCGCACTGGGCTATTTTTGAGGCCGGCGCATGCGCAGTTCGATCGACGCGGGGGCGTGCTTAATTTAAATACAAGCCGCCCCCTTGGAATTACGCGGGGATACGTAGAGCCATTTACACTACGCCCCCGAAATTTACGGAGCAAGTGCTTTGGGAATACGGCACTTGCTCTGTTAAATTGCGGTGGCATAGTGTAAATGGCTTACTCTACGCCAGTGGCAATTCTACGGGAATCTGGCCCAGTGTTTTCAATGAGGCTGGTTCACTTTCACAATTTTAAACATGGTCTTCTGTAGCCAGGAATGTTGACTATTAATTCTGACTTATTTGTACAAAGTGTTGTCATGGCATTGTCAGTTATAGCAAGGAATGTTGGCTATTAATTCTGACTGAATTGTATAAAGTGTATAAAGTGTTGTCATGGCCGTTATTAGTATAAAAAAAATATTTTTGTAGTTAGGTAAAGCATGATTTTTTTATATCTGAAACCTATTAAATACTGATATCTCTATAGTTCACAATGCTATACTTGAATACCCCTGAGCAGGCTGCACAATTCAACTTAATGGGCCAGATTCAGGTAGTCCAGAGCATCTTTGCTCTGGAGTAACGCTTCTCATTTGCGTTGCGCTGCCGAAATTTTAGGAGCAAGTGCTGTCATTCACGAAGCACTTGCTCCTAAAGTTGCGGCAGCGCATCACAAATGAGCCGGCGGAATTCAAATTTAGCGGGTACGGGGCGTGTAGTATGCTAACTACGCGCGATCCCGCCGCCAACGTACTGCGCATGCGTCGAGTGTCAAAACATCCCCGTGCGCATGCTCCAAAATCTGTGAATGAACGTCAATGACGTCACATTCCCATTCGTGACCGTTTTACGCAAGCGACGTTTTTTTTTTTTTTCCCGACGCGATGACGACGCCTATACCTAACATAGGATACTCCAACCCCATGTAGGTATATCTATGCGCCGCGTATCCCGTCCGGAAACGTCGTATCGTCATTGCGTCGCGCCGGATTTCGATCGTGAATTGCCGATTTCCGCTCATTAACATATTTTTTGAGCGTAAATCGGCGGGAACGCCCCCGGCGCCATTTTTAAGTTGAAGTAACGATGCGATGGCGAAACTCAGTTACGCTGCTCGCATCGGAACTTCAACCCGGCGTTTCTTGTTTTCTGGTTACAGAAAACAGAAACGCCGGCTCAAAGTCACAGTTAGGCTGGCGGATCACTCGATCCGCCAGCGTAACTGTTCCTGAATCTGGCCCAATGTAATAAGTGTGCTTGAAATAAGTATACGTAATACATTTCATTTTGGATAGATTTGAGGAATTAAAGGAGGCTGAAGGTCACATCCTTTCACATAAGGCCATAACAAACAAGTTTCCAGCGAACGGATTACAGTTGACGGAAGATAATTAACATGAAGTGTCATTGAGGCCCTGTCAGAAATACTGTTCATGGTTTAAAAAAGGCACATACTGTATTTATTGGTGTATAACACTCACTTTTTTACCCTGAAAATAGAGGGTAAACTGTGCCTGCGTGTTATACGCAGGGGGCCGTGGACATTTTTTTTCCTGAAACTTCCCTCTTAAAGTTAGGGTGCGCATTATACGCCTGTGCGTGTTATATGCCGATAAATATGATGTGTATATATATATATATATATATATATATATATATATATATATACTGTATATATACAGTATCTCACACCCCTCACATTTTTTGTAAATATTTAATTATATCTTTTTATGTGAATAAATTACACTTTGCTACAATGTAAAGTAATGAGTGTACAGCTTATATAACAGTGTAGATTTGCTGTCCCCTCAACACACAACAATTAATGTCTAAACCGCTGGCAACAGAAGTGAGTACACTCCTAAGTGAAAATGTCCAAATTGGGCCCAAAAAGTCAATATTTTGTATAGCCTCCATTATTTTCCAGCACTGCCTTAACCCTCTTGGTTATAGAGTTTACCAGAGCTTTACAGGTTGCCACTGGAGTCTTCTTCCACTCATCCATGATGACATCATGGAGCTAGTGGGTGTTAGAGACCTTGCGTGCCTCCACCTTCGGTTTGAGGATGTCCCACAGATGCTCAATAGGGTTTAGGTCTGAAGACATGCTTAATCAGTCCATCACCTTTACCCTCAGCTTCTTTAGCAAGGCAGTGGTCATCTTAGAAGTGTGTTTGGGGTCATTATCATGTTGGAATACTGCGCTGTGGCCCAGTCTCTGAAGGGAGGGAATCATGCTCTGTTTCAGCATGTCACAGTTCATGTTGTCATTCAAGGTTCCCTCAATGAACTGCAGCTTCCCATTGCTGCCTGCACTCATGCAGCCCAAGACCATGACACTCCCACCACAATGCTTTTACTGTAAATAAGACACACTTGTCTGTGTACTCCTCACCTGGTTGCCACCACACACGCATCTTTAGAAGGGGCTTCCTTCTGGAATGACAGCCATGCAGACCGATTTGATGAAGTGTGTGGCATATGGTCTGAGCACTGACAGGCTGACCCCCCACCCCTTCAACCTCTGCAGCAATACTGGCAGCACTCGTAGGTCTATTACCCAAAGAACATCTCTGGATATGACGCTGAGCACGTGCACTCAACTTCTTTGGTCGACCATGGCCAGGCCTGTTCTAAGTGAAACCTGTCCTGTTAAACTGCTGTATGGTCTTGGCCACCATGATGCAGCTCAGTTTCAGGGTCTTGTCAATCCTCTTATAGCCTAGACCATCTTTATGTGGAGCAACAATTATTTTTTTCAGATCCTCAGAGAGTTCTTTGCCATGAGGTGCCATGTTTAACTTCCAGTGACCAGTATGAGAGAGCGATAACACCAAATTTAACACACCTGTTTCCCATTCACACCTGAGACCTTGCAACACTAACGAGTCACATGACACTGGGAGGAAAAATGGCTAATTGGGCACAATTTGGACATTTTCACTTTTGTTATTTAGACATTAATGGCTGTGTGTTGAGTTATTTTTTGAGGGGACAGCAAATTTGCACTGTTATCCAAGCTGTACACTCACCACTTTACATTGTGGCAAAGTGTCATTTCTTCAGTGTTGTCACATTAAAAGATATAATCAAATATTTACAAAAATGTGAGGGGTGTATTCACTTTTGTGAGCTACAGTATATATATATATATATATATATATATATATATATATACATTTGTTTCTTTTTTGTTTTATTTAATGCGGAGTTCCACCCAAAAATAGAACTTCGACTTAACCCACTCCTCACCCCTTATATGCCACATTTGGCATGTATTTTTTTTGGGGGGGGGGGGGAGTGGAGGCTTCAGGAGGAGTGGGACTTCCTGTCCCACTTCCTCCTTCCGCCGAGGGGCTGGTTAGGCGATTAAGCCTAATCGCCTAACTTCAGCCCCTCCCTGTAGGCGATCACCTGGGACACTGACAGGTCCCAGACGATCTCCTGTCCAATGGGACGGCACAGCAGTGGGTGCCTGGCCGTGAAGCCGAAGGCTGTCACGGCCGGGTGCCCACAGTTGTAATGAAGACGCTGGCCGGGGAGGGGGGAGAGGAGCGGAGCCCCGGCCGGCGCGTCGCTGGAACCATGGACAGGGTAAGTGTCTGTTTATTAAAAGCCAGCAGCTACACTTTTTGTAGCTGCTGACTTTTAATAAACATTAAAAACGGCTGGAACACCCCTTTAACTGTCTTGCATTAGGTTACATAGTACTTACATTTCAGGGGTTTTGTTTGCACACATTTACAAATGCATGTGTAAGCTGCAGAGGCCGCGACAAGGCACCCCATTATTATCTGCAGTCCTAACGCTGCTGTCTGTTTGTACTGTTGGTTATTTGGTAAGGGAGCACACTAGATGTCTTTACTGTTATCGTGCTATTTGTTGGGTGTCTCTGTACCTTTAAGGAGGAGTGGCCTACCTCCAACAAACCTGCCCTATTAATTACTATTTATGTGCTCCTACTACGGAGGCTCTCAAAATATATAGAGTTATGCACTGTACACACGATCAGATATCTGATGGAAACTAATCTGATGAATTTTTTCATCAGATATTCAATGAAATAATCGGTATCGAAGCTGACTTTCGATACCGATTACCGATACTTTTTAAATGTTTCCAAGTGTCCCCAAATGCAGCCTTGTCCCCCCAAACGCAGCCTTTTGTCCCACAGACACAGCCTTTTGTCCCACAAACGCAGCCTTTTGTCCCCCAAACACAGCCATTTGTCCCCCAAACGCAGCCATGTCCCCCAAATGCAGCCTTGTCCCCAAAGAGCCAAGCCCCCCCATCTCGTCATAGCCCCTCCCCCTTTTCCGGGCACTTTAATAGACAGATCACCCATCCAATCCTGGGATGGGTGATCTGTATATCAAAGTGCCTGGCAAGGGGGAGGGGCTACATATGACAAGGCGTTCTGTCCAATGACCGTCTGTCCATTCTGCTTTAGCACCATGGGACCCCAGGGCATGCCATGTGTAAAATACAGGAACTCTTTAAATCACAGACCAGATCTGCAGTCTAGGCTGAGTAAGGCCTCAGAGCACATGGCATTACTGTCTGTATTTAACTGCTTGATGGGCTTATTTTGGGCCTGGCTGGTTCACATGTATATGTTTTGGCGGCCCACATTTGCACAGGCACAGCAGCCCATTCATTTCCTGCAAAGAAAAGCACATGCCTCATGTAATAGGCTGTGCACACGGTACACCTATGGCCATCAAGCAATGAAATACAGCACTGTCTGTTCATTCTGCTGTTTGCTGTGACTTATCTGCAGTTCCTGCACTGTCAAACTTGCTGCATTTTTAGACGTTTAGGTCACGCTTTTAAAAACACAGTGCGTTTGTGTGTGCAAGAACTGCAGGTAAGTAGCATGGTGCAAAAGCAGAATGGATTTCAAGGCAACTGTATTTTTAAAAACTGAATGCACCTTTTTTCTGCAGGAAACAAAGGCATGGCAGCCCATTCAAATCAATGAGCTGCTGTGCCTGCACAAATGAGGGCAAAACACATACATGTGAACCAGCCAGGCCCAAAATAGGCTGGAGGGGGGCCCAAAAAAAATGTTTGCCCAGGGCCCAAACCATATTAAAGACGGCCCTGAGTGCGCCCCTGAGCCTTGGAGGAGTGGGCATCTTCCAGGCAAACCTACCCTCAGTCAGGCCCGGACTGGCCATAGGGCATACCGGGAAAATGCCCGGTGGGCCGCGGCGGTCCGGGGGCCGGTTGCGGCCCGGGGGCCGGTTGCAGCCCGCAAACGGTCCTCGCGCCCCTCGGCGGCCAGCGGGCCATGTGTCGCGTCTCCCCAGGGGTGTACACCACTAACACAGGGGCGCAAACAAACAAAAAAAAAAACAATTGCAGCCTCACTGGGCCCATCAAATGCAGCCACTGTGCCATCAATTGTCACCACTGTGCCATGCCATCAAACGTTGTCACTGTGCCATGCCATCAAACACAGCCACTGTGCCACCAATTGTCACCACTGTGCCATGCTATCAAACACAGCCACAGTGCCATCAATTGTCACCACTGTGCCATCAATTGTCACCACTGTGCTATGCCATCAAATGCAGCCACTGTGCCATGCCATCAAACGCAGCCACTGTGCCATGCCATCAAATGCAGCCACTGTGCCATGCCATCAAACGCAGCCACTGTGCCATCAATTGTCACCACTGTGCCATGCCATCAAACGCAGCCACTGTGCCATCAAGTGTCACCACTGTGCCATGCCATCAAACGCAGCCACTGTGCCATGCCATCAAATGCAGCCACTGTGCCAATTGATGCCACTGTGCCCTTTAATTGTCGCCACTGTGTCCATTGTCGCCACTGTGCCTATTGATGCCAGTGTGTCCATTGATGCCAGTGTGCCCATTGATGCCAGTGTGCCCATTGATGCCACTGTGCCCATTCTCCCGGCTGAGCCAGAGGGAGCGGTGCTCCGGCACCCTCTATAGATGCACCGCCACTGTCTATCTATGTATCTTCTTTCTTTCTATCTTTTTCTATCTTCCTTCCTTTCTATCTTTATCTATCTTCCTTCCTTTCTATCTTCTATCTTTATCTATCTATCTCTATCTATCTATATCTATCTATCTTCCTTCCTTCTCTTCTTTCTATCTTTATCTACCTTTCTTTCTTTATCTATTTCCATTCCCTTTTTGTTTTCTATCTTTATCTATCTTTATCTATCTTTCTTTTTCTATCTATCTATCTATCTATCTATCTATCTATCTATCTATCTATCTATCTATCTATCTATCTATCTATCTATCTATCTATCTATCTATCTATCTATCTATCTATCTATCTATCTATCTATCTATCTATCTATCTATCTATCTATCTATCTATCTATCTATCTATCTATCTATCTATCTATCTTCCTTCCCTTCTTTCTTTCTATATTATTCATTCTTTCTTTATCTATCTTCCTTCCCTTCTTTCTTTCTATATTATTCATTCTTTCTGTATCTATCTTCCTTCCCTTCTTTATTTCTATATTATTCATTCTTTCTTTATCCATCTTCCTTCCTCTCTATCTATCTTCCTTCCTTCCCTTCTTTCTTTCTATCTTTATCTATCTTTCTTCCTTTATCTATCTTCCTTCCTTCCTTCCGTTCTATCTATCTATCTATCTATCTATCTATCTATCTATCTATATATCTTCCTTCCTCCCCTTCTTTCTTTCTATCTTTTATCTTTCTTTATCTTCCTTCCTTCCCTTCTTTCTATCTGTATCTATCATTTTTCTTTATCTATCTTCCTATCTATCTATCTATCTATCTATCTATCTATCTATCTATCTATCTATCTATCTATCTATCTATCTATCTATCTATCTATCTATCTATCTATCTATCTCCATCTTCCTTTCTTTCTATCTTTATCTTTCAATCTATATCTATCTTTCTTTGTATGTATCTGTCTTTCTTTCTATCTCTCGCTGTCTATCTATATTCCTTTATCTCCCCACATCCTGTCATTAACCCCCCCCCCCGGGCTGCTCAGTCTAAAATGCCCGGGCCTATTTTTTGTCCCAGTCCGGGCCTGCCCTCAGTCCATTTCTATATATGTACTCCTACTATGAAAGCTCTCAAAAGGTATAGCGTTAGGACTGAAGATAATACTGGGGGGCCTTGTTGTGGCCTCTGCAACTTTTGCATGTATTTGCAAAAGGGTGAAAACTAAACCCCTGTTTTTAACGTGAACTGTTAGGCCATATACACACGTACGAGAACCTCGATGAGCCAAACACATCGTTCTGCCCGTCGAGGTTCTCGCCAGGCCGTCAAAATCGTCGACCAAGCCGTCGGGAAAGGCGCCGAGCCATGGTTCTCGATGGGCCATCGAGCAAATAGAGAACCTGCTCTCTATTTTGGCTCGGCGGCTTTCTCGATGGGACGCTCAGCGGAAAACGTACACACGACCGAGTATCTCGGCAGAATTTGGATCCCAGCTAGCTTCTCGCTGGATTCTGCCGTTGTTCTCGGTCGTATGTACGGGGCCTTGGACAGGACAATTTGGTTTATTACAAGCTGGTTGGTAAGTTATACTGGGAATTGTTCTTTGTTTTTGTTTGAGAGGGAGAGGTAAGTTAGTTAAATTAACTTCTTACAGCTCACTTACAATCATCCAAAGCATCATTGAGATTTAGTTCAACACAGACCTCATACTCCAGTGATTATACCACTAATGAGATCTCCACTCCAGGATATATAGTTTACAAACCAGTTTTCATGTCATTAATGATATGAGATTGCCCCTTCAGTACACAAACTATATTCCCCAGTATCCATGTAACATATTAGATGTGCACTTAAAGTGGATGTAAACCCATTCTCATCCTTTCTAAACTACTGCCATAGTGCTGATCTATAAGGATATACTTGCCTCATGCATGTATCATTATCTGTCAAATGTCTCCCCTCTGTCTGTCATAAGAACTAAAAAACTGCAGATTCTGTGGGTGGATCTGGTGGATCTGTTGTATGGAGCTCTGTGGGTGGAGTTGTGATGTCAGTAGACTCCCCACCCACCTTTACACTCCTCTTGTCAACATGCATTTTGTCCTGTGTATTTCTTACACTAAATTCTGCTATGATCACTAACATCCAGTCAAAATCCAGAAAAGTAACCACATAACTTCATAAAAGGAGTGGGGGTGGGAATTAAAAAATAATTCCTGTCTCCAGGATAGTGCATGAGATATGTAAATAACCTGTCATTCTCAGCAAGGGGGAGGAACGGACAAAGGTTTTCTCCTGTTTGTCCATTTATTTCACTGAAAAAATAAAAGAGGGTTTCTCAGAGTTGGATTAACTCTTTGTGGCAAGGCTGGGCACAGATGATAGGAAATATTTTAGCCCAGGTTCACACTGGGCTGCAGAAGTGAAGCCATGCAAGTTCAGCTGAACTGGCACCGTTTCACTCCCGCCCGGCAGTCCCGATTTCGGCCGCGATTTCAGAGACATCTGTAAATTGCGGCCCCAAATCGCAAAAAGTAGTACAGGAACTTCTTTTTGAATTCGGTGCAGCGCTGCAGATGCGGCGTCGCACCAATTAGGACAGTGCCATTGCCAACAATTGCCGGCAAATGCCACCGATTTGAGATGCGATTTGACATGTCTATAACTCTTATGGAGTTGATTGCTGTGCCACGTGTATAGTGTAGCACTGTAGCTGACCTGATTGGGGGGGGGGTGCAGAATGCAGATACGTTTTTTTAACGATGGTGTGTAGGCAAGGCTGATGAAAGTCAGCTTCATTTGATATCTGATGAAAAAATCTATCAGTTCGTTTTCATCAGATGAACCAATCATGTGTACGGGGCATAACAGGTTTTCTTCTAAGACTGCCCTGTATTTGGCTCCATCCATATTCCCATCAACTCTGACCAGTTTCCCTGTCCCCGCTGAAGAAAAGCATCCCCACAACATGATGTTGTCACCGCCATGTTTCACGGTGGGGGGTGGTGTGTTCAGGGTGATGTGCAGAGTTATCTTATGGCTTTCTTTCAACAATGGCTTTCTTTTGCCACTTTTCCATAAATGCCAGAATAGTGGACTGCATGACTAATCGTTGTCATGTGGACAGATTCTCCCACCTGAGCTGTGGATCTCTGCAGCTTCCCCAGAGTTACCATGAGCCTCTTATCTTAGCTGCTTCTCTGATTAATGCTCTCCTTGCCCGGCCTGTCAGCTTCGGTAGACGGCCATGTCTTGGTAAGTTTGCAGTTGTGCCTTAGGCCTCGTACACACGACCATTTTGTTCGACAGAATCCATCAAGAAACTTGGTGGCAGAGCTTTTTTTGCAGAGGAAAACGGTCGTGTGTATGCTTTTCATCGAGAAAACTGACGTGGAACTCGACGAGAAAAAAACTGAACAAGTTCTCTTTTTCCTCGTCGGGAGTCTCAATTTCCTCGTCGTGTTCCTCGTCGGGCTGGTTTTCGACGAGAAACACGTTCGTGTGTATGTTTAGAAACCCGCACATGCTCAAAATAAAGTATGAGACGGGAGCGCACCTTCGGTAAAAGTAGCGTTTGTAATGGAGATAGCACATTTGTCACGCTGTAAAAGATTGAAAAGTGCTAATCGGCTCTTACCAAACTTTTTCTTAACACACAGTAACATGAGATTAGCAAAAGCAGCCCCAAGGGTTGTGCCAGTGGAATGGAACTTCCCCTGCCGTCGTATGTGTTGTACGTCACCGCGTTTGAGAATGAGGAGATTTGGTTTTGACTGTGTGTATGCAAGGAAAGCTTGTCAAGTTTCTCGACAAGCCTAACAAGGAACTCGTCGAGGGAAAACGATGTGTCTTTTATGACGAGTTCCTCGGTCGTGTGTACGAGGCCATACTCTTTCCATTTTCAGGTGATGGAATGAACAGTGCTCCGTTCAAAGCTTGGGATATTTTTTTAGAACCTAATCCTGCTTTAAACTGTCTGGTGCGTTCCCTGGCCTTCATGATGCTGTTTGTTCACTAGGGCTATCTAACAAACATCTGAGTGCTTCACAGAACAGCTGTATTTGTACTGAGATTAAATTACACACAAGTGGACTCTATTTACTAATTAGGTGACTTCTGAAGGCAATTGGTTACACTAGATTTTAGTTAGGGGTATCAGAGTAAAGGGGGCTGAATACAAATGTACAGTATGCCACACTTTCCAGTAATTTATTTGTAAACAATATTGAAAACCATTCATAATTTTCCTTCCACTTCACAATTATGTGCCACTTTGTCTTGGTCTATCACATAAAATCCCAATGAAATACAATTACGTTTTAGGTTGTAACATGACAAAATGTGAAACATTTTAAGGGGTATGAATACTTTTTCAAGGCACTGTAAGTTCAATTGAACTTTATATTTGACCAGTTCAGCTGTTCCAACCCCTAGCTGATCAGCTGTAAATCTGTCATTTAGCTGTTATAGCACTACAACCACTTAATATGACAGACCACCAAGTGATGTAATTGACCATATTTGGCCAATGACTTTACCCAATATTCCTAGCTGGTCTGTTAATATAGGAAGGAACAAAGATGTAAAACTTGCGCTCAGATCAACATAGACAGCTGCACCAGGTAAATCTGAATACAGGAGCATGTCATTATTTTTCAGTGTGGATGTTTTGATTTGTTATTTACCTTTTTTGAGGGGAATAAGTTACAATGGGTTTTATGTACCGTGTGCTCATATACCTGGGCAGGGGGTGGATATCTGGGGAGCACCTTACTCTAACACGTACTTCAAGATTTAGATAAATCATCACAGGCCCCTACTGTTTTTGGGACAGGATCTTCTATGAATTTCCAGGTTAATTTTTTTTATTGGTGTTCAGGCTACTCCCTCTAATGCCGCGTACACACGATGGGCTTCAGAGCATTTTTCAGGTTCTTAAAAAATGTCCAAAAAAAAAAATCCGAACATGCTCTATTTTTTAACAACGTTTTTAACGTTGTCGATTTTCAGGTTGTAAAAAATGGTCGTGTGTGGGCTAAAACAACGTTAAAAACCCACGCATGCTCAGAAGCAAGTTATGAGACGGGAGCGCTCATTCTGGTAAAACTACCGTTCGTAATTGATTAAGCACATTCATCACGCTGTAACAGTCAGAAAAGCGTGAATCGTCTTTTACTAACACAAAATTAGCTAAAGCAGCAGCCCAAAGGGTGGCATCATCCGAGTGGAACTTCCCCTTTATAGTGCCGGTTGTATGTGTTGTATGTCACCACGCTTTGCTAGAGCATTTTTTTCACGATCGTGTGTAGGCAAGGCCGATACTTATTTCATTTTTCATATATTTATTTAAACAAATACGCAATGCTCTCTAATGTAAACCCAACGTCAATATCATCATTCAGTGATACTTCAATAAGAATTATCTTCTGACCAAAGATGTTAGACCACTGACATGAAAACCATATGACACAACCCAGCCAGTTTATGACATACAACAGATGGCCACAAATATGTCATTTGAAATGGGATTAGTGGCAGATAAAGATACTTGAACATGACAGGCTGTTGTGTCGGTGGGTCAGCATTGCCAAATGGTGGATTGTGGTGAATGGCCTGGCTTGATGCAGATCTAAATTGCTGCATGATGCAATTGGTAACCACTTCCCACCCGGCCTATAGCAGAATTACGGCCTGGAAGTGGTTCAGTTATCCTGAATGGGCGCCATATGACGTCCAGAAGGATAACAGCCAGCGTGACGATTGTTGTTGCGGCGTGTCAGAGACTCTGACAGAGACTCTTTACCATGTGATCAGCTGTGTCCAATCACAGCTGATCACGATGTAAACAGGAAGAGTTGTTGATAATTTTTTTCTCACTCGTGTCTAACAGACACAAGTAGAGGAGAGCCTGACAGGGGGCATCTGCGCTGATTGTTTATCAGTGCATCCCCCCTTGGATGCCTGCCCAGGACCACCAGGGATGGCCACCACACTGGACCACCAGGTATGCCACCCTAGACCACCAGGGATATGCCAATCAGTGCCAGGCAGCTGCCAATCAGTACTTATGAAAAATGTCTGCCAGTGCCACCTATCAGTGAAATGTATCAGTGCCTGCCATCAGTGCCCATCAGTGCCACCTTTCAGTGCCCATCAGTGTTGCCTATCAGTGTCCATCAGTGCCACCTATGAGTGCCCATCAGTGCCACCTATCAATGCCTATCAGTGCCTACTGCCCAGCAGTGTCATCTATCAGTGCCACCCATAAGTACCCATAAGTGCCAAGTCTTTGGCTAGAGGTATACAGGTATATCATGTACCTATATGATGATGTGATGCTATCAGCTGGGACAAAAAAACAACAACTGGAAAATGCATTTTTAATATTTTTTTTTTCTAAAATAGTCAATGAATTTCTGAATAATGTGTGAAATTATGTACATTTTACATTTATAATGGTTTAATTCACATGTGACATCTTAATAAAGATAGACAGAACAAAGAACTTTTTAAACTTGGAGAAAAAACTTGTACATATTCTTTTTAACAGCAAACCAGGACATTTTGAACTCAGCACATTTTAGATGCTGGTTGTAAGGACTGATTTATTGGCTTTAAGGAAAAACTCTTAAAACACTGCTAGCCATTGCTCAGATGTTTTATTACTGTTTCTAATTACGGTAAATGACTTTGGGTCATCCTCAGACAGTGAACCTTTGAAACACAAGTTATTGCATCTGAGTGCATGTACTGTGTTACATCTTGAAATCATTTCTAAATGTCAACTTATGGTCACACGTAGCTACAATGAGCACTAAATATAGAATAATCGCTAATCATAGGATAATTATTGTGCCAGATAATATTTTTTTAATAAGGAATTACATTTGTGGTGTGGTGTGCAGGCACTGATACATTTTTGTATTGGGCCTGTTTACATCTTTCTTAACCCTTTTTGCTGCCAGATTATATATTTTTGGAAAACAGAAACCCCACAGAATAAAATAATGGTCTTTTTAATTTTTTATGTCCTATGATACTGTGTCATATATAGATAAGTGTTTACTGTATAAAGCACCACGTTTTCTGTAAAAAAAAAATACACTAAATGTATTTAAAACATTTTTGACACACAGAAATAATATATTACTAAATTTCTTAAATATAAAAGATATGGTTGTGTTTAGTAAATAGGTACTCTCACCATGGCATGTCTTAAAAGTGTCCATGAAAAACTTTAGTACCTTTTTTTTCCATAGGCAATTCATTAAAGCCCCTACAGTTCATCAGTTTATAAATAACCATAAATAATGGTCCTAGAATTATTTCTCTCACTTTGGGTGTAACTCGTTTAAACAAAACAAAGTCCCCTATGTAATAGAATTTTATTGTGACAGATTCCCTTTAATGAAACATCAGGAGTCTTTTGGACCCCTGACATTTCAACTTCCCTCCACTGTTGCTAATGCTCCTTGCTCCTTTAGCTTCTTTCCAAGGTACATGTACATTAGCCAGGGACAGTCAAATCTGGAAGTCATTAAATACATGTTGGTTCCAAGGGAGCAGAGATCAGCGAATGGATATTCATTGGTCTCCCTCTCCTCTGCCAGGAAGCACTGGCTATTCTAGTCCAGGGTCGACAGGTGGGACAGCAAGGACGTTGGGCTCTCATGAGAGGGTACATGTATTGCAGGTGCATCTAAGCGATTGGGCAGATGTATTGTCACCCGATCACTTCCACCTGGAAGCTGACAGTTGACTTGTCATATTTACACACATTGTCAGCTCCTATGACAGTTGGTAATGCCTTTAAAACCCCTTGCTGATGCCAATGTATACCATACTTAGGTGACAGAGAAGGGGTTAAAGCTCTCCTTCAGGTAACAATGCCCACTTCCAATCATAACCCCATCCCCTAACTACAGTACTTTCTGCAGGCAAAAAAGTCATAATCTTAAAGCCTAAAATACCAGATCCATGACATGCTGGGTTCCAATCTTGTCTATATTCCTATAATACACGTTCCTGGAAAACAAGGCTCATCAATGGTGTGTGCTGCAGAGATTACCAGCATAATCCTGGAGACAACAAATAAGTGTACATATTAAGGGGGGGGGTGGCTAAATGCCGAGTAAGATGGACGTCTAATCCCTCAACTCTAGCACCGACCGGATTCTCTAATAGAATCACCTCTATTCAGATAATCTATAGCAACTGTTAAGGACACCAGCACACCAGACTACATTCCCAGAATTTTTAGCCTGACCTGCAAGAAAAAGGATTACTGTCAGCCCAAGAAACTGACAGAATTCTTCACACAACATCGGGGCACAAAAATACAAGATGGCGCCCACGGCCCTGCACTCGGCTCAGCTGTGGCTTATGCAGACCTCCCTGATGCAGATGGCCTGGAAATATTCACACAGAAAGACTGTAGATGCCTTTCCTTCCTCCATATCATCATCTGCCAGCAATAGCCCAGCAAAGTCAAGTATGCGACTGGATTCTGATTCAACAGATCATGAGGTGAGACCTGTATCTGATCACATCCCAGCTCATCTATTCTACATAGCAGCTTTCCCCACCCCAAATCAGCCTGTGCTAGACACCACTATGAAATGCTCATTTATCTTCAGAGCTCCCTTCATATGTTTAACAAGTTCTCCTCACAAATAGGGATGAGCTTCGTGTTCAAAACGAACGTATGTTCGACTCGAACATTGTCCGTTCGATCGTTCATCGAATTTCGAACAAAAACGATCGTTCGCGGCAAATTCGAGTGAAACGAAACGACCGTTTTTAAGACTTTTTTCCATTGATACATGTTCCCTGGGGCAAGACCCGGGTTCTGAAAGACGTTTTCCAACAATAACTTGAAAATTGGTCTTTAAAATGATCGTTTTTGAATTCGAACGTTCTAGTCCCATAGACTTCAATGGGGTTCTAAATGTTCTTGCGAACGATCGGACCGTTCGACGGTTCTGGTGCGAACCGAACACGGGGGTGTTCGGCTCATCCCTACTCAAAAATATACTACATGGGACAGAGAGTTTACCATATTGAAAATCAAATTGGGGATATAACTGAAATGGTTAATGATCTTGTAGACGCCCATATTCATACCCAGGAAGTGGTGAGAGCAAAGATGGCTGACCTCGAGGACAGGTCGCATCGTAGTAATGTAAAGATCAGAGACGTACCTGAGACCATCATACCACAAGATCTTAATACATATGTCAGGAAGCACTATTGTCTGATCTTTCACTTATAGAAACTATAATCGATCATATCCACCACCTTCCCGAACCCACACACCTCCCTGGAAAAGTTCCCTGCGATGTTCTGATGAGAATACACTTTTTTCACGCCAAAGACCAACTTCTACTCAAAATAGAACAGACAACTAAATACCATTACCAAATCGCTCAATGACCACAAAAAACCCATATCAATGTGGTTTCCCTACCAAAATCATAGTCACCAAAAATGAAGTTAAACACAATATCATCACAGTCGAAGAGGGCCTCAAACTTCTACACATTTGGGGAATCATTCCTGACCCGCCTAGGTCAGCTCAACCCAATCGCAGGGAGAACATCCAGCCCTCCATCCTGATCCCCCATGCTGGTAAGAACTGATCCATATCAGAATAGTGGACTCAAAGCATGATCCACAAAGCTACACCTCCAGTCAGATGCCTTGCTCATTGCAAATTGTTCCACGGACTTGCACCCCATAACTACACAGTAGTCTAAAGCCTCATACACATGATTTAATTTCCATTGGACAAAGTGTAGGACTTTTGTCCGAAGGGCGTTTTCCGTGAACTTGTATTGCATACAAACTGCAGAGAATTGTCTTCCAACAAACACAAAACTACTAGCTCTATAGCGCCACCCTTTGGGAAACTTCTAATGTTGTCTTATAGTTAGCATTGCTTCTGAGCATGCGTGTTTGTACTTTGAATTTTTTTCTGATGGACTTGTGTACACACAATCGGAAAATCCGATAAGGCACATTTGTTGTCGAAAAATTTCAAAGCATGCTATCCCACATTTGTTGTCGGAACATTACGAAAACAATTGTCCAATGGAGCATACAAACGGTCAGATTATTCGACAACACCCTGCCATCACACAATTCTCATCGGAAAATCGAATCGTGTGTACAAGGCTTTAGACACAGTTGGCTGCTCTCATCGGTTGCTTTGTTCCTTTCTACATTCTTCTGAATAACTAAGCTTATCTCATCTTCAATTTATTGTTTTCCTTTTACCCACATTTTCTTCCCTAAGAGCACTCGAAGACTACAGACCCAAAGACATTGAATATCTGATCCTACTGAGTGGACACTCACTTCCATATAACTGTGAGTAAATACATTACTTAGCACAGTGTCTTGAACCACACAACAAGATGCCTAAATTCCTGTCGCTCAATGCCAAAGGGCTGAATCATCCTGCAAAGAGGGCCTGCCTATGGTGCACAACCCAGGAATCTAACAGTGACATCATATGCATACAAGAGACTAACTTCAAAAATACTGCAGAACCCCACTGCACCAACAAAAACTTCACCCATATCTATCGAGCATTAGGTCCCACCAAGTAAAACGGGGTTATGATTGCAATCAAAAACACCATTACCTTCACCGTTCACAACAGCATAAAAGATGCAGAAGGTACATATTTAGTCATAGACTGTACCCTGGACAAACGCCAGATACACTATAGTCAATGTGTATGTGCCCAATGTCAGACAAATTCGATTATTTTCTAAACTGATGAAAAAAAAATCAACAATTTCCGACAAAGATACCATATTATGTGCAGTGATTTCAATATTGCACCAGATAACTCTTTAGACACATCTTTCCGCAACACCAGACTCACTTCACCTACAGGAACTTTCATAAGAAACAACGACTTGTAGGATGTATGGACATGCCACCATACCACAGAACGTGAGTGAGTGAGTGAGTGAGTGAGTGAGTGAGTGAGTGAGTGAAGAACTTATATAGCGCAGCACATGCAAACTAAATCGCCTCTGGGCGCTCTAGTGACTATTCTTTTTTTCCCCATCGACACAATTCATGTACCCAAATTAACTACTTTCGAGAGGACAAATGGACACTATCCAAAGTATCAGAATCATCTATAGCCACAATATCATGGTCAAACTATGCACCCTTCTTGATAACCACAGACAATTTACCATATTCACCACACACGAGGATCTGGAGAGCCAATACTTCGATCATCCACTCACCCGAACACTCTACCTTTATTCACAAAAGCCTAGAAGAATTATTTAATCTGAACAAGGTAACAGCATCTAACAACACCATACTTTGGAACGCCCATAAAGCGTTCATTAGAGGGATTATTATTTTATTAAGTGTGAGGGAGAGGAGAAGGAGATCACAGTGTCTAGAAACCCTCACATCAATATTTAAATTATAGAGGACAAAAAACAAAAAATCCTGACCCTAAATCGAAAGAAAAATTATTACTCCTCAGAACTAAGAAATGTATTACTAGGATCGCATGACAAAGCCCCAAAACAGTTCAAAGCTAAACACAATTATACAGGAAATAAAGCAGGAAAAGCTATGGCCTGTAGAATCAAAGGTCATCACATTAAAACCAAATCTCACACCATACCACCTTACCTCAAAACAAAAACGTGTTGATCCAAAAGCCATAACTGATGCATTTAGTCATTACTACAACATGCTATATATGCTATATATGATATATATATATATATATATATATATATATATATATATATATATATATATATATTAGGGCTGTGCAAATTAACTTTTAATTGATCGATTAATCTTTAATTTTTTTGATCGATTAAAATTCCTTTGATTGATACTCACCTCTCCGCCGGCTTCTGGGCCTTCAGGGAGTTCCGTCGGAGATCCAGTGACATCACGGACACCGGGGGGGCTTGCGGTGTCCATCTGAAGGGCTCCTTTGCTGTACCTTCATATCTGCATGCCCGCAGGACCTTACTATCTGCCACACGCAAGGGCTGTTGCACTTCCCTCTATCACTTCCCTCTATCAACCTGGGAATCTACAGCCATCCACTGGGAGTTGTGATAGTTCCCTTCATGGGACATCTACATGCCAACGGACTGATGTTTACCTCTCCTCATCTGGATTCAGCAGTGGCATCGTTGTACACATTTTTATACCAGTATCATACTTAGCTACAGGTTTTTATGACTGCTTTTGGTACCGTTTGGTATTACTCGCACCATTTTTACAGTTTATGTAGCTACATCGATTTTATCTCCAGTGCAATATTTATTTTGTTACCTACTTGAAGACAATAAAAGTTTTAATGCTATTCCCATGGAGCGCTGCCTTTGTGTGTTCTTTGTATCCTGCTATCCATTTTTCCAGTGGTTGGTAGCTGCACTGGGAATCAGCCTGCAAGGAGATCAGCTAAAAGTAGTTGGATCGGTATGTGTGTTATAATTAATCGAAATTAGTCGATTAATCGATTAAAAAAAAAAACGATTAATCGAACACAAAAATTTTGATCAGTAACAGCCCTAATTTATATATATATAACATAACAACGTATCAAGCAAATAGAACCAAAGTCCAGTTGATAAAACAGCACTAATTATTGGATGAAGTCCAACTCCACATGAAAATGAATAGAAAATAAAGTCCAGAAAAAAAGGTCACAGTTCTAAGGTGATAAGTGCTTCTAGGATACACCAGTTCCCATTCTTTACCGCAAAAGTGGGTCACACTCCCCCTCTGGGGTTCACACTCACCAGAAGGTATATAAACCAGAGCCTTGTATACCAATTTCTCTTAGTTAGACTTCTATCATCTCTCCAGGGTCAACAAGGGTTAATTTCATTCAGGGCACATACAAAAACACAAAGGCACTAAATAGTGTCATCCTGTTTTAATCAGTGTACCAGTTGTAAACACAACCCTGCTTCCAATATACATACAATTTATATACTTGTAATGAACATAAAATAAATGAATGAAAAGGGTTCACCGCTGTCCTCCGAATGCAAGGGCAGCGTGTGTGCTAAATGCACTGTGCTGATGAGACCTTTCCTGGTTATGGTGGGGTTGGCGGTGGAATGCAATTCTCTTCCTGGTTACACCGTCATAAACTGACGCATTTCGTCACTTCCGACTTCAACAGAGAACAATGCCCTATGTTGTGCACCTTTGTTTGAAAAAAAAAAAATATATATATATATATATATATATATATATAATATATATATAAATTGCAAGATGAATCTACTACTCAACCATCCATAGAAGAAATATAATCTTTCTTACAAGAAATCAATCTCCCCAAAGTATCCCAAGAACAACTCTCCAAACGAAATTCTCCATTTACACCACTAGAAATTTTAGATGTTATCTCACTGGGGAGTATTATAAACAATTCCGAACAGTTCTAGCACCCTTTTTATCACAAATGTGCAACGACGCTGCCTCATCTCCTCCTCTCTCCTGCAGGAAATTATGAATGCGCTAATAATAACAATGCCAAAGCCAGGTAAGAAACCTACCTCACCACAACATTTCTGACTTATTTCACATATATATATATATATATATATATATTATATATATATATATATATATGTCGACTTGATTCTGAGCATGCGTGGATTTTTGACCGATGGACTTCCACACAGACGATCATTTTTTTCTATCGTTTTTTTATCCATAGGTTAATTTTAAAACATGTTCTATTTTTTTCACCGTTCATCAAACAAAACGATCGTGTTTACAGGACTTTACGCTCCAGTGTTGGTTGGACAGGGGGCAAATGTAGCTGGAGACACACACACCCCTGGACTCCCGCATCCTGTTTCTCCAGTCAGGATCTCCTGCTTGTGACCTCCATGTAATATCTGGACCAACCTTGGAGCCCCTGTGTCATCTATGTGGCTCCAGCCTCCAAGTACTTGTATCCTTCAGTTCAGGTCCACCGTGCTGTATGCCTGACACTTAAGTTCTTCAATCCCTATGGAATAAAACTATGTTTTACTCATCTGAGGTCCAGTTCCACCATATAGCCATAGGCCAGCGCTTTTCTTCCCCTGTTGATTTATTTGTTTATACCTGGTCCATGAGTTTGGGATAGTAGCGACCCCAGCTTGGTTATTCTACCCACTTAGGCTATCATCCATGAGCCTGGATACAGTATGTGTATGTTTAAGAGCCAGCTGTCAAGCAGACATATGTGTGGGATCCGTTCAGACCTTGCAGTGGCCCTACTATGTCAACTGGCTTTAGCCTGCTGTCAGCTGATTTTGGGTCTCAGAATTGCACTTAAGTTTGCTCTCCTGTGACCCAGAAGAGAAGCATGGCCAAAGTGACCTTTGGCCATATCTCTTTCTTAATGGGCTTTTAGTGTCATCCTGATATAATTTGTACTCAGATGCTAAAGCTTTCATATGTTAAATGATTGTAAAGGATTTTTTTTTAAATAACAAATATCTTTGTAACTACCTGCTCTGGAATTACACAGAGTGGCCCCCAAACCTCCTCTTCTTGAGTCCCCCACCGGCGCTCCTCCTCTCTGTCCAGTGCACCAATGGAAAGCCACTTCCCATGGGGGTACTTGTACATGCTTGCTCCCAAGCCTCACTTCTGCATCCATTGACACAGACAGTAGGACTCAGCCCGCCCCCCGATCCCTCGTCACTGGCTTTGATAGCATTGGGATTCAATGGATCCCAGTGCCTCTGCAAATCCAGATGAGGGGAGAGAGGAACTGCATACATGTACAGTACTGGATCGAATGAGGACTTAGGTAAGTATAAGGGGGGGGGGGTGATTGGCCAAAATGTATGCCTAAACATTTTTTTTTTCAAATAGTTTTTATTGAAAAGGTTTTACAAGAAAATAATACATAGTCAAGGCAGATAGGCAAACGCCACAGCAAAAGTGACAAATTCCGTAGAAAGAGTAACCAATACATAAAAAAAAACACAATCATATATTAAACATTAAACAAACTACAACACAGCCGCTGGATTACCACAGAGCCTCAACCAAGAAAACAACAGGGAGGAAGTAAAAGGAAAGGTAGGAGGGGAGGGAAAGAGGTAAAAGGGAAAGGGAAAAAGGGTCCATGGCCCGAACTGTCATCCGAACGGGTAAAGTTAGACATTGCAGATTAGAAGTAGCAATCACCAATAAACAATCAGAAGTTTAGACTATAGAGATTCTCAAGTCCCATCCCCATACCACAGCTTCCAAATAGACCAATTAGAGTCAAATTTAGCTCTGTTTCCTCTTCTACTAGCCAGGAGGGATTCATGTACCTAATTGGACTGGACGATTTTCAAGACTTCTGAAGCGTTTGGAGCCTTATCCGCTTTCCAGTGTTGTGTTATCAATGTCCTATCCGCCAGGAGGATGTGAGTTACTACCGTTCTAAAGTTGGGTGGGAAGAGTTCTATCCCTAAGTGTAATATCGCCAAAGCAGGATTGGGTCACGAAAGAATGCCAGTGATTCTAGAGATATATGAGAAGATTGAGTTCCAAAAACTGGTAAGGTTTGCAGGCCCACAACATATGTAATAAATTCCCTATTATGCCACAATTTCTCCAACAGAGTGAAGACCCCGTCTTTTACTAAATTTAGATATCCTATAGGGAGTAGATACCATCTCAGAGTTATCTTTTGGGACAGTTCCCAATGGTTCACACATCCCGAGGCCTTAAACAGGGACCGGAATGCATGAGTCCACTGAGTTTCCGAGAAAGTTTCACCCAAATCGCTCTCCCATCTCTTGAAGGGGGGGAGGGGGGGATTTCGTAAATTGTAGTTTGTCTTGGAATAGATTATAAAAGAAAGCAATCCCTTTACGGGGAGCAGGGGTAGTGTTGTAGAAGCTCCAGACTTCCTTAGGCATGAATATCTGGTGTGTCCCTATAGACCTCAGAAAGTGAGCTATCCGGATATAGTTAAATTGGTCATTGGGGGATAGAGTAAACTTAGCACATAAAGACTCAAAAGAAAGGAGCAAATTCTCATGAAATAAATTCACGAACAAATTGGATTCCTCTATTTTGCCAGCTGTTAAGAGAGATATCAGGGATGATCTGAGAGAGGATTTTAATGGGGATAGGGACCTCTGAAAGGGAGTGGGGAGAGCCTGGTCTGGAACGTAAGTCTCTCCAAGCCTGAATAGAGGCCCGCAGAGACAAGGAAAGATCCCGTAGTACAAACGGCTTCCAAACATCAATGAGGAGAAAGTCTTTAAGATTGTGAACAGGGCATAGGTCTTGCTCAATGTCTTTCCATACAGCACCAGAATTCGTATCTATCCAGACCTGAAGTTGCGATAGAATAGAGGCACGAAAGTAGTCGCAAATATCGACCAGTCCCATGCCCCCAGCCATCCTGTGTTTAATTAAGAAAAGTTTAGAGCATCTTGGTCTTGTTTTTTGACAAATAAATTTAGAAAGTAGGGCATTGAGGGCTTTTAGGTAGGGGGATGGGATCGGAATCGGGAGAGTTCTAAAGACATATAAAAATCTGTGGTAGAAGTAACATTTTAAAGGCGGCCAAGCGGCCAGACCAAGACAGTTCAACTTTAGCTAACCTAACAACATCTCTAGAGATCTTGTCAATCAAAGGGGTATAGTTGGCCTCTACTAACTGTGAAGGGTCCACTGTCAGTTTTAATCCTAAGTATGTAATAGAAGATCCACTCCAGGAATAAGGAAACGTCTCCTGAAGTTGGTTTCCGTAGGGCCGCAGGGACTCCAAGATCAAGAATAAAGGATTTCGTACAATTGACCTTATAGAAGGAAATCAGGCTAAATTCTGACAGGACATCATGGGCGTATCGAAGCGAGGGTAGCGGGGGAGGTCAGGAAGAGAATTATATCATCTGCGAAAAAGATTCACGGAGTGCGTCTTGTGTGATGTATGGAGTCCCTCAATACCCGGGTGGGACCCTTATCCTCTCCACCAATGGCTCAATAAGCAAATTAAAAATTGAGGGGGAAAGAGGGCAACCTTGACGGGTGCCATTGGTGGATTGAAAATGTACTCGACAGTAGACCAGAAGTGTACACCTGGGCACACGGGGAGGAGTAGAGAACCAGAATAGCCGAGAGGACAGGTCCCAAAAATCCAAATTTCAGCAAGGTCTGACGCAGGTATACCCAATGTACTCTGTCGAACGCTTTCTCTGCGTCCAGTGAAAGGAGCAGAGAAGGTGTTCGAGATGACCTAGCATGTTGTATCACCCCCAAAACCCGTCTAGTGGCGTCCGACGCCTGTCTTCCAATGGTGAAGCCCGATTGGTCGGGATCCACAAGGGATGGGAGAATAGGCAGTAGTCTGTGGGCTAGAAGCTTTGCATATAGTTTAACATCAGTATTGAGTAATGATATTGGCCGGAAATTAGCCGGAGTGACAGGATCCTTACCCGGTTTAGGAATGGTGACCACATATGCTTTTAACATCTCAGAGGAAAACGAGGCAAAGGACACAGCTCCCAAGAACACCTCTCTGAGGGTCGGGACCAGATTCTTATTGAATACCTGATAGTAATCATTAGGGAGGCCATCGGGCCCAGGAGATTTACCTAGTGGGAGTCGCTTAATAACCTATTCGAACTCAGACTCAGAAATAGGAGCATTCAACGTATCTAATTGAGATTGGGAGAGAGAAGGAAGATTAACTTTAGTTAAAAATTCCTGAATAGCACTGTCTATGGGCTGAGGGGTATTTGAGTCCTGGTTCAGATTATATAAACTAGAATAGTACTGTGCAAAGGAGTCAGCAATCTCTTTAGGATTCACAATTTTATGATTATCCACTGGGTGGAGCAAATATGGAATACTCGCTTAGACTCTAGCCGCTTTAAGCCTTTGAGCTAAAAATTTACCTGCCCGGTTCCCTGAAGAATAATGGGCCAATTTTAAATTACGAAGGTGTTTGTCATAGTTTTCTATAAGGAGAAGTCTGAGATCAAAGCGGCACTCAGCGAGCTTCTGAGCCAGTAGAGCAGAGGGGGTAGATTTATTTTGGCACTCTAAATTTTTTATGTTCTCTAAGAGATGATTGAGTTTTTGCATCCTCTGCCTCTTCTCTCTTGCACAAATTTGCAGAATTTGCAGAACTACCATAAGGTAGTAGTATCTGAGACTGATCCTCTATTTTCAACAATTTTTTTTCAAGGCAGTCATTAATAGTAGCAGCATGCTGAGACATTTGAAAAATCCGAGAGTTGGCTCTCCATACATTAGCAGGGTTGAAAGTGTGTCCCCCCGCCACCGTAACTGAAACTGGAGCGTGGTCCGACCACGAGATAGTATGAATGGCGGAGGAAGACACAGCCTGCAGCAATGACTTATCTACAAAAATAAAGTCTATTCTCGAATAAGAATTATGTCTGGATGAATGGAACGTGTAATCACGCTCAGTGGCATGATAACACCTCCAGGTATCAAAGAGACCTTCAGAGTGGAGCAATTGTTGAAGTTGGGTTGGAGGAGGTCGTGCAGTGGTGGAAGAGTCTAAGACATAGTCAACCGTCAAGTTGTGATCACCACAGACCACCAGGGAGCCTTGACAGAGCAAAGCTATTTTGGAGTACAAACATTTTAGAAAACGCAACTGATGATGGTTCGGGGCATATAGGTTCACTATAGTAAAAAGTTTGTTATTCAGTTCTCCAATCAGAATAATATATCTACCCTCCGGGTCTGTATGAACTTGTGATACCTTGAGAGCCACAGAGTCACTGACAGCTATCAGCACACCTTTACGTTTGACTGGCGCGGAGGCCACAAAAACATGTGGAAATTGCCTGTTCTGAAACCTGGGTGGGCCATCCGCCAGGAAGTGCGTCTCTTGAATGCACAAGACATCAGCTCGAAGAGCAGTAGCTTCTTTCCAGACTGAGGCTCTTTTGGCCGGGTGATTGAGACCATTCACATTGAATGACACTATATTAGGAGCCATACTTCAAACACAGAAATGAAAAGTAATAGTACCTCATCCAGGTAAGTAGAAAATCGAGAACCATTTTGAGGCGACAGCAGGGATCCATCCAACTTAACGTAGGTAGCTTGGCGCGATCAACAAATGGAGCAGACCATGGAAGGAGGGGGGCCGCGGGGAGTAAGGTAAAAGGAATTAGAGTCAGTAAATGTAAAACAAGAAAAGAAAAAAAACAGCACATTAGAAAAAAAGTTTTCAAAAATAAGCAACCAGTGGCAGGATCTCTGCCCAAAATCATGGAGGTGAACTCAAACAGAACAATTCCAGAACACAAAGGAACTAGTAGTGGATAAGGCTAGCTTAGCCACGAAAAGGAGATCAGGCCACAGATTTCTTGCTGGACTTCTTCCTTGCCACCGTTTGCCATTCATGCTGTTGATCAATCCGTGCAGGAGGTGAGGACTGCGAGCTTGGAACTGGCTGGTCCGGTAGAATGTCCAAAGACCTGAGCAGCATGAGACCAGCATCAAGGTCTGAGATTACTGTGTCATGCCCATTGTGAGTGACGGTGATCTTGATGGGGTATCCCCAGCAATAGGGGATATTGTGATTGCGGAGAGCTTTCGTTATAGGGAGCAGTGATTTACGTTTCTGCATAGTGAACTGTGACAGATCCGCAAACAATTGAATGTGGGCAAACCTTTCTGGCATTTGCTGGGTTTTCCTGAAAGTGGAGACCAGTTGATCCTTCACTTGATAAAAATGTATTCTCATCAGAACGTTTCGAGGGACATTGTCAGGGAGAAAGGCTGGTTTAGGCAGCCTGTGGATCCTGTCAATTTGTAACTCAGAATCTGGAACAGATGGAAGGAACTAGTGCAGCAAGTCCTTAGCAAACTGTTGGGCCGCGTACACACGATCGGATATATCCGATGAAAACGGTCCGCGGACCATTTCCATCGGATATGTCCGATCGGGAGTTTGATCCGATGGCGTGTACACACCATCGGATCAAATTCCCCGCCGCGGACGGCGCGGTGACGTAGTGGTGACGCGGGCGGTGACGTTGACGCCGCCGCGTCACCGCCACGTCACCGCACCAGGAAGTAAAACACTTCCGCGCATGCGCCGAATCCATTCGGCAGCGGCGCGGCGGTGGTGGGAGCCGACATGTCTGCTGGTAGGTACTAACCAGCAGACATGTCGGGCGGACAGATTCCACGGATAGATTTCAAAGCTTGCTTTGAAATCTGTCGGGTGGAGAAATCTGTCCGCTAGCCCATACACACGAGCGGAGATGTCTGCTGAAACGGTCCATCGGACCGTTTTCAGCGGACATATCCCCTCGTGTGTACGCGGCCTTAGAGTTGTGCTGGGAGCACGGTTTCTGGCACCCCCCTAATCTTCACATTGTTCCTTCTTGACCTGTCCTCGAGGTCAGCGGTCTTTGCCCTTAACCATTCAATCTGATCAGAATGCTCAGCATGGGCATCAATTAGTGAGTTGTGAGATGTAGCGAACTCCCCCATTTTTTCCTCCACGTGCGCTATCCGACCTCCCAGCTCCCCAATGTCAGTTTTAAAATTCTTCATGCATTGCAGCATATTTGTATGCATGGAGCTGCGGAGGGATATTAGCATATCTTTTAGGGTTGTATCAGAGACTGCTTTGCCTGATGTAGGGAACGCTGTGAAAGGATCCACTAACTCCCTGGTGTCATTCATGGAGTCCTGCTCAGGGCTTACCTGGGTAGCCGATCCTTCCAGGCGCGGTTTGGATTTCGCAGGGCTGCGGGCAAGTGGAGTGGACACTCCTGGGGACCTCCGAACAGAGCCCGATTCATCCCCTGGGCTGGATGCAGCCGACTGAGAGCCGTGACAGGAGGCAGGAGAGGACGCTGCTGTGCCGGCGCCATCTTGGAGCAGGCCGCGGTCTCGCGGCGGATACAAATCGTCCAATTTCTTGGGCTTAGCCGATTCCTTCCTCTTGCGGGTCATCTCTCCTATGTCCCCGGGTTTCCAGGCGGCGGGATCGAGAGGATTTGTGCTGCTATGCCGCTGCGGAGCCGATCGGTTCCCTTGTCTGGATCACGCTGCCATCAAGCTGCGCGGTAGCCACGCCCCCCGCCTAAACATTTTTAACCAAAGAATGCATTAAGGTAAAACATATTTAGGCTTTAGAACCACTGTGTACTTTTCTGAGCCTTGCAATAACCAATATATAATCAATGATAAATTATTAACATAAAGCAGTGTTTCAATAATGTATCTATGTAACTTAATGTAATTTTTATTTTAACTTATTTTATTTTAAATAACAACTGCATTACATTGCCATGGCTGAAAAAAGTAACTGGTTTGCCAAGTTCATCAAATGCAAATCTATAGGGAACAAATCTGACACGCTGTCACTGGTGACAATTTTAGAAAGACTATCTAGTGGCTCGTTGTCAATCAGGCTACTAATAATAATAGAACTCTTGATGGGGATGTCCAGAAGGCCTGTCAGCTTCAAAGAATGAAAGAAGTGTGATGAAAAAACATATGTGGGAGGCAACTTCAAATGCTTTCCTTAGTCTGTAAATATTAGCACAATCTGGCTTGACTTGACCTGTGTGATTCCATAATAAATAAAGCACCTGCTGTACTCTCAGTTTTGTTAAAAACAAACTCTGGTAAAACATTGTTTTATGTAGAATAGTCTGTGTATTTTCAGAAAGCCTTTCTGAAAAATGCTTACTATTTATAATGTCTCCATGTTTCTAAAAGTCAAACACACATGAAGAAAATTAAAATATGGTAACTAGGGATTGTGTGTGGCCACTATTTATTTTATGCTAACTAATAAAAGTTTCCTTTAGTCCTTTATATGTCCCAAAGAATTATCTGTACATGAGGGAGAGGGCATGCATAGCATGGTTCTCTCTGACTTCTATGGCAGGCATAAATAAAAGCAGGTGCAGACATCAAATTGCATTAGGTTTAGCAGACCAGCTTTCTTGCATTAATACTAGTATGTTATAGAGTGTTACCCAAGCATATTAGTTCACGTTTTGAATATGTAACCCTTATTTGCTGAAGATGGTTGGTAATGCCTATCTTTTTTCCATATTTAACACTCTGCCTGGGATAATAAAACCGAACAGTGTATGAATCAACTTTGCTGTGTCAAATATACATGTACGCTGTTTCCTATGCATAGAGATGCCATATTTATCGGGGTATACCGCGCCTCGGCGTATAACGCGCACCCCAAGCTTAGCAAGGTAAAAAAGGAAAAAGAGAAAACTTAAATTTTTGCCCTGCATCCATCGGCAGCCTTGTCCGGCGTCCATCGGCGGCCTTGTGGGTGTTCATCTGCGGCTTCCTTGCGCGGTGTCCGTCTGCGGCTTTGGAGGTGTCCGTCTGCGGCCTCCATCCAGGTGTCCGTCTCCATCCAGCGTGTCTGTCTGTGGCCTCCATCCAGGTGTCCGTCTCTGTCCAGCGTGTCCATCTGCAGCCTCCATCCAGGTGTCCGTCTCCATCCAGCGTGTCCTTCTGCGGCCTCCATCCAGGTGTCCCTCTTTGGATTTTGGCGCAAGCCGAGAGGAGCTGGATTTCCTGTGTGTTCGGCTCCTCTCGGCTTGTATCGGCTCCTCTCGCGTGGCTGCGGGCAGGCCGAGCCTAGCCGAGTGGGCAGTACACTCTGCTCGGCTCTCGGAGAGACAGCGGGGATCGGCGTATATCGCGCACCCACGATTTCCCCCTGATTTTAAGGGGAAAAAAGTGCGCGGTATACGCCGATAAATACGGTATATTTGGGAGTGAAAGCAACGGAATTGGCTGATAAAAAGTAATTATAATTAGATAAACAGATAATAAACAGGTTTAACAGGATAGGCTTCATTTAGGACAGGCCTTGCCATGGTCGACCAAAGAAGTTGAGTGCAGGTGCTCAGCATCATATCCAGAGGTTGTCTTTGGGAAATAGATGTATTTGTGCTTGTGCGAGTGCTGCCAACATTGCTGCAGAGGTTAAAGGGGTGAGGGGGACAGCCTTTCAGTGCTCAGACCATACACCGAACACTGCATCAAACAAGTCTGCATGGCTGCCATCCAGAAGGAAGCCTCTTCTAAAGATGATGCACAAGAAAGCCCAAAAACTGTTTGCTGAAGACAAGCAGATAAGAACTTTTTACTGGATTACTGGAACCATGTCCTGTGATTTGATGAGACTAAGATATACTTATTTGGTGGATTCATGGATAGTCATTACAACAGACACAGCAAATGTGGACAGGGAGCCAGTTAATGAAGTTTGCACTTTCTGCGCAAAGTAGACAGTTTCAAACTTTTTTAAGATGAAGCTGGCTTATCATCCCCATCTAGCTTTTTGGCACAAAAAAATCAACAAATCAGTTTTGATGGAATTAGACAACGCAGCATCAGTTTCTTATATAAGAAACAGGAAGGCACCCACAGGTATACACTACTGAAGGGAAAAAAAATGTCCCTAAAATAAAGTGGGTCCAAGCCCCAGCCCTCCTATGGAGGGATTAGCAGCACTTTCTCTGGGTCCCCACCTTGGTGCAGTTTGTAAAGCCAGAAATTAGTAATTTGTCTTGAAACCTGCACTTTTAATGACAGCTTCCATATTTCTGTCTATTTGTGCTGGTCTTAATCGTAGCCAAGTATGGATGGATCCATTTATCCTTATACACCCACCCTCAAAACAAAGAAGGCAAAACAAGGATGATGGTAATAGCTAAACCGGACCGGGATCAAAAAATAACACATACCTAAACATTAATTGAACTACTTTTTGCTGGACACAATATACTGACAATATTGGAAAAAAAATATATATATATATATATATATATGATGGTAATAGCTAAACCGGACCGGGATCAAAAAATTACACATACCTAAACATTAATTGAACTACTTTTTGCTGGACACAATATATAATACAAAAATATATATATATATATATATTTATATATACAAGAATTCATTTCTCCAAGTTGACCTCCTCCTGTGCTGATAACTCTTTATTCTGCCACCACCATACCTTCCACTTTATCTGAGCTGGTGTCTTCTGTTTTCAGCCACTTATGATGTATCTCTGGCAAGATTGCACTGAAGTTACATTATATCGGAAACTGGCTCCATTCTCAGGACCTTACAGATGCCAAGAATAAATACTTGCTAAATACTTGCTAAAATTGCAAGCAGACAGAAAAAATACCGTATTTATCGGCGTATAACACGCATGGGGGTATAACACGCACCCTAACATTAGAAGGGAAGTTTCAGGAAACTTTTTCCACAGCCCCCTGCGTATAACACGCAGGCACAGTTTACCCTCTATTTTTAGGGTAAAAAAGTGAGTGTTATACGCCAATAAATACAGTAAATGTTTGGCAAAAAAGGCATACAAAGTCCCTCGTACCAAAGAAAGAAAAAAACTACCTGCCAGTTAATCAATCGGTATCAATCAAACAGGAATCAATCAGACTATTCTTATGCCTAGATAAGCAATAGTTAATGTTAGTAGATGCACATTTTAAAATATGTAATTATGTCAGAAATGGTTACACACTCATCCAAAACTTCTCCCACTATTGAAAACTCACACATATTTCTTATCATTTCTGGTAGGTCCAGAATTAAAGATAGGTCAAGTGGGATGCTAGCACTAATGCACTGCACTGTCTGGGGGCTGTTTGGCCTGATTTCTTCACCAATGACCTCTATGAACAGATTACAGGCCGCACCCCCCCAAACCAACCTTCCCAGATACAATTAACTTGTTGCCGACCGCCCGCCGTCATATTACTGCGGGAAGTCGGCTCTGCTGGGGGGCGCTCGCGCGCCACCGGCGGCGGCGCACGTGCGTCCCCGCTCGCCCCCGAGTCCCGCACTGGCGATCACTCGTTACAGAGCAAGGACCGGGAGCTATGTGTGTAAACACAAAGCTCCCGGTCCTGTCAGCGGGGAAACGCTGATCTTCTGTTCATACAATGTATGAACAGAAGATCAGTGTTTTCCCCTAGTGAGTCCACCCCCCGTACTGTTAGAACACACCCAGGAACACACTTAACCCCTTCCCTGCCCCCTAGTGTTAACCCCTTCACTGCCAATGGCATTTTTATAGTAATCCAATGCATTTTATAGCATTGATCGCTAAAAAATTGACAATGGTCCCAAAAATGTGTCAAAAGTGTCTGAAGTGCCCGCCATAATGTTGCAGTACTGAAAAAAAATGCTGATCACCGCCATTACTAGTAAAAAAATAAATATTATAAAAAATGCCATAAAACTACCCCCTATTTTGTAAACGCTATAACTTTTGCGCAAACCAATCAATAAACGCTTATTGCGATTTTTTTTTACAAAAAATATGTAGAAGAATACGTATTGGCCTAAACTGAGGAAAAAGAGAGGGGATATTTATTATAGCAAAAAGTAAAAAATATTGATTTTTTTTTTAAATTGTCGCTCTATTTTTGTTTATAGCGCAAAAAATAAAAACCGCAGAGATGATCAAATACCACCAAAAGAAAGCTCTATTTGTGTCAAAAAAAAGACGCCAATTTTGTTTGGGAGCCACGTCGCACGACCGCGCAATTGTCAGTTAAAGCGACGCAGTGCCGAATCACAAAAAGTGCTCTGGTCATTGGGCAGCAATATGGTCCGGGGGTTAAGTGGTTAAACAAATAAAAAACCGAAACATTTTATAATGGCAAAAACTTGGCCACGACACCTTTATTGGTTTTTCACAAATAATTATTATATCATAAAACTTAATTATCACTCAACATTTTGATAAACATTCCAACAAACGTGTTCTACCTGCTCAGTTGTTAGAACTCGACCAGTATCTCAACTTTAAATATAAATACAGTCCCCCCTGAGATTCAGGGTGACCCACCACATAACAGTGAACGCAACTGGGGCGGGAGCTCAACATTTTCCTTGCTGACCGCCAGGAAAGAGGAAGTACCCCCGTACCTGCTGGCCTTTATATAGCCCCTCACAGCACTTCCTGAACTTTTCCCAAGCCCCCATTGGCTATTCCTGCTTAGCACTAACCAGATCCCTTAAAGAGGCAGGCACCTCCCAACTGAACTTCACATAACTACACTACTAATTAACCATAAATGTGCTAAACTACAAAAATCTCAAGGAAGTGGCCCCATAATGAGACCCCTTTTCCCATTAGTTCATCCTAAAGCACCATCATCTCATTTGCCCACTCCATCACACACTTTACAAGATGTTGTTTTACATTATATGTTTTTAATGTCCCCACGACCTGACTGCATATTAAACTTAATTACAAACTTGAATCATTTAGCACTCTGTACTTATTCAGTTGCATATAATAATGCTTTGCTTATTTTTAGACATATTGTCCCTTTCACTTAGCTATGCCATTTAACAAGCTGGGAATAACTGTGGATCCATCTGTAGAAAGGCATCATAAGTTTCATGTAAGACTACTGTAGTTCACTAACATTCTCGTTTTTTTGCTAAACTGATTTGGGAAAATAAAGATTTGCAATGTTTTAACATCCACTCTCCATCTTGGCAGCACTATGTATAAATGTGTCACTTTATTCAACTTACCAGCATCTGTTTTCCTTATTGCTGTCTCCATAAGATACAAATTCAAAGTTATGTTTTAATGAAACAGAATAAGCGAAGGGTTTCATTTACAATGTTTCAAAAGTAGGGCATCTTGATTGGTAACCATTACATGTATATATATATCAGTCTGCAATATTGTATCTATTGTTTTAACACAAACACAAAGCAAGACTGTTCTATTACAAGGGTATTAATTACCACGTTCATTTATAGAACTGTATTGGGCGTATATTTATACTCAATGGCGTTTTTATTTGGAAGATTTTGTTTTATTCCATCTCATTCAAATTGTCTATATTCCTGACAGTGCTAAATAAAGAACTATTCTGCTATGTAAATCTACTGTGAATTTATTTATTGATTGTGCGGCTTTTTATAATGAATGGCTTGGCAGCTGTCTCCCAAACGCGGGAACATTTCGTTTTGGTTAAACAGCCAGCGTGCTTGTCATGGGTCCTCTAATGCATGGTACTGTAGTAAGAAAGATAACATAAATCCTATTTTTCAGTTCAGAGTCTTGTTATGGCTGTTTCCCTCAAGCCTTCTAGCTGTTCAGTGCTTGCTTTAGAAACGTACATCATACTGGAGTCCATAGAGAACCATTATTTGTCTGACAGGATATTTATTAAAAATATATATATATATATATATAAAAATAGAAGAAGACTGAAAACCTGCATTAGTTGCAGCTGGGAGTCAATATGTTTTCCTGGTAGAGATGAGCTAAGAGGAGCTTGGCATATTTAAATACAATGCCCCCATTTAAAATGCAGTACATTTTTTAGTGCTTTAGAAGATTGTTTGATCAAAATGTATTCTAAATGCATGCTGGGGGTACTTGTGGCTTACTGACTTGTTTATATTGGAAAAAATCTTTGAATCGTCTGGAAAAATCTACTGGTACTGAACTTTATGGATTGCAGGAAGACAGCATGATTAAAAATTACCCCTTTACACTCTTCTAACCCTATTATTTATTTTTTTTTTTTTGGGCTTTCTGTGGATCACAAAAGACAATTACTAGGCCACATCTCTGTCCAACGCGGCAGAGTCAAACTGCTAATCGCCTAAGCAGAAAATATGCTGATACAACTTCTTTAAGATAGGTTTCAGATAAAAGGACTGGGGAAAGTGATATCTGCGGTAGTACTACATAAAGATGCTATCTGCCTAATGACCTCATCAAGATTTATTCCTGAGCCTCAGCAGCACCTGGCAGTTAGCTAGTTAATACAACCTTGAAGTTACGCTGAACATAAAAACAGCCACTCAGGCCGTATTATTTTTTTTCTTTCTGAAACACCATGTTTATTTCTTTATATAGTCTATTCCATTTGTAGTTTTCAGCTCATACATTTTTTATCTTTTTCAACATCACAGACACTTGAAGTTTTTTATATGAATACATTTTACCATGCATTTACTTTTATCTCTATGGGCAGATTTATGGAGACTGGGAATCGTGTTGTTATATTTAGTAAATCGAAGCAGTAATCTCACTTCCATCCAGTTTCTCTCAAGCTATATTGCCAAACCGTCTCCTTACTGACATAAGATGTCTTTTATGATGCTGAGTTTTCTTGAATATATGATCAGAATTACAGGTGCAGAGTAAAAAACAATGCAGCATAACAAATTTGTGTCTCTATTGTTATCTGTACTGTGTCATGTATCCTACATGCTGTACAGTGCAGTAATAACATTGAGCACATGTATCGTTTTTCATTCATTTTAGGCAAGGCTCTTATTGTTATATATTTGTTATTAGTTTGTTATTAGTCATTGACACTATTTTTTATTTTTTATGTATCTATAAAAGATTCGCAGAATTGAACTAATGGCTCTCATAGACATAAGGGGATTGATTTACTAAAGGCAAATAGACTGTGCACTTTGCAAAGTGCAGTTGACCTATGCAAGTGCAGATGCTCCAGAGCTTAGTAAATGAGGTAAAGCTCCACTATGCAAAGAGTACCCAATCATGTGTAAAGAAAATAAATCATGCTTTACATGATTGGATAATGGAAGTCAGCAGAGCTTCTTCTCATTTAGTAAACTCTGAAGCAACTGCACTTGCAAAGTGCACTGTCCATTTGCCTTTAGTAAATTAACCCCACAGTGTGTATTGCACAATGGCCTTTCTGATGGATATACCTGTATATAAGACAAATTTTCAAAAAAGTCAAAAGCATATTTGTGTGAGGTTGGTGTCAAGGGGTTTAATAGTTCCAGCTATTGCTCAGTCAGTTCACAGGAGACGGGAGTGTGGAAACTTGTGGTGAGAATCACATTTTAGCAGATAATAGAAAATCATAGGAAGAGTCTATCATAGAAATGTGCAGAAATTAAAAAATTGTTTTGTTTTATTTCAGATAGATTAGTTATGTTTTTAAATTTAAAGTTATGGAATTAGTTTAGTTTGGTTTCGGTATTCATTTTGTTTAGTATTGTTTTTGTTAAATTTTGTTTTCATTAAAACTTGTTTAATTTATTAATTTTCTAACAATTTCCAACTTTTTAGAACAATTAGCATTCAGGTCGGTTGAAAAACAATTGACTGATCCCATTCTGTGTGAAGAAATAGCTGGTTGTTAAGTGGCCGCCCACGTCCTTAACAACCATGAGTCATCATCTGCCAGCGGGCTTCCCCACTGACAGATCAATGTAAAGAAAAGAATGCTGGCAATTGATAGAAAATGTTAAAAAAAGGGTCTGCCCCAGTCCATACCAGGTCTTTCAGGTCTGGAATGGATTTTAACCACTTAAGGACCACCGCATGTACATATACGTCGGCAGAATGGCACGTACAGGCACATTGGCGTACCTGTACGTCCCTGCCTAGATCCTGTACTCGTTGGGTCACGTCACGTGACTTCAAGTCACCTCTGATGAAGTCACGTGACGTGACGCAACGCGTAAGTTTAACCGGAAGTGACGTGACACCCGCCCGTCCGACCGGAAGTGCCGTTGTTTGGCGTTTTTTATTGTTTATTTCTTGTAAGTGAATTTTTACACATTAAACTGATCGCAGTTTTTACATTATTCACGATGAGAGCTTCATTTATTTAAATCCATCTATGTTCCAAACTTACGGTGAGCGGACTCTGAATACTGGACTTGCACACCACTATCCATTTAAGACGGAGATCTATCAGACCATTGAGGATTGTGTTGAGGCTTCTTTCTTCCAATTGGAAGGTAAGCGCTCTATGAGCACATTTATCATTGAAGACTCGTCCGGATTGTTCGATTGCCCAATGCATAAGAAGCTACTGTATTTGTTGATGCACACCAGTTGATCATCATCACTGCACTTATTATCAACTCTTTTTGGACTTTATTTGTATTCATTTTCACTCTAGTTGTGATTGATCATTATCACTGGACTCTGTTCATTTACTTCTTCTGGTTGTTTTCACACATGTTATATTTTCACTGTAGGAGCATGGCCGCTCCCTTGTTTAGTTTAGTTCAGTATTTTGCGCTCATCACTCTTTATTTACATTTATCTCTTTGTTGTTAGCACATATTAGATTCGAGCTGCAATTTTAGTTTAATTTTTATTTGGTTTATCACGTAGATCTACTGTTGGCTAGCGCTGTAGCTTTTCTTTCACAATAGTAAATGCTCATTTGGGTCAACAGTACTGAAAAAAGCTGTTTTACTAATCTACCGCTATTGAACGCCCGATCCATGCTGCTAGACCAGTCCCTGCAGCCCCTTCTCCACTATGCTTTGGAGGCCTCAGGTACTCTGACATCAAGTAAGATAAAAAGCCCTACACTGCATGTGGGGACAGTCCACTGCCAGAATGTCTGGGAAAAAATAGTGCTGGCTGTCAAGGGAGCAAAGGATAATTTGAGGAAAACTGCTTTTCTCAGTAACTAAACAAACATTTAACCCTTGCAGTGCAGGGGCAGGACCACATCAATGGAGGATTTTTCCGTGTTGATGGAGCTTGACATGCAGAGGTAGGTTTCTCTTACACCTCTGGCTCGGGAGCTCCGATAAGGCAACCGAGAGAGCCATAGCACAGAGTGGCACGAGGACCTGATAAGCCTTCCACTGGTGGGTCCTGGCTGTGCATCTCAGAGGCAGCAGGGATGACAAACTGCATGATCACTGGCAAACTGGACAGCGAGTTAGGCACAGGTACAGGAAAAAATCCTGTAAGCAGAGTCAGGAGGTACAGGTCAGCAGCTAGCAAGCAGATCAGGTACAGACAGCAGGAAGAAGAGTAGTCAGGAGTCTGGCCAGTTATGGTATGCAGATAATTAGAGGGAGCAGTCAGAAGCGTAATCAAGAGGTCTGGCCAGGAGTCAGTGCAGGGGGTGTTCAGACAACGCTCAGGAGCAGGATCAGATCAGCAGCAGAGGATCAAATACAAGAACACATTGCAATAGTACAATTTAAATAGCCTGCCTGTGTAAGCGCCCAGAGGCGATTTGGTTCGCATGTGCTTTGCTATATAAGTTTTCATTCATTCATTCATGTGCGCACCTGCGCATGTGTACTCCCACATCGGGTATGAGCAAGGCCCAATATGTTTCTGCGCCTGTGCATATGTGTGCCTTTTTCTTTATACAGACAGGCCACACTTATAGTCAAAATTTAGAGACAAGCTGAATACAGACAACCTGCACACAGACGCATATGGGGGTTTGTTTACTAAAGGAAAATCCACTTTGCACCTCAAGTGCACTTGAAAGTGCACTGAAAGTGCACTTGGAAGTGCAGTCACTGTAGAACTGAGGGGGACATGATTGGATGATAAAATCAGCAGAGCTTCCACTCATTTCAGATCTTCCACTCAGATCTACTGTGACTGCACTTCCAAATGCACTTTCAGTGCACTTGCAGTGCAAAGTGGATAACCCCCTCAGTCTGCATGCTTAATTACAGCACACAAACATATTACAAACTTAATAAAGTAATCAAACACACAGAGCACACAGAGTCAGAGCACATAAACACCTTATAATATCACTTATTAACATTATGATAGGCATGGTTCAAGGAGTGTGGTAGTAGTATAGCAGAATTACTATTTCTGATTTCTGATCTTACAATCTTCTTAGCAATGTATTGCATGCATGTGGCAAATTTCTAATGAAATTAGTAAATTTCTATTAAAGGAACCCTCTGAAACTCTGCAGCATTAATCCCTGTATATATAGGAATAACAAGGCATACATTTTTTTTTTTATTGACATGGTTACATTTAGCCCTCATACATATGTAGGTATTTAGCAAACATCATGTGAGATATTAGCATGAGGGGGGGTTACAGAATTTTTTTATCCTATCAAAGAGAGGTATATAAAGTTGGCTTTTGATACAGTATAGATAGTGAAAATGTTACACTATGGAGGTTATTTACGAAAGGCAAATCCACTTTGCAGTGCACTTGTAGTGTAGTTGTTGTACATCTGAGGGGGACATGCAAGTAAAATAAAAAAGGGCATTTTAGCTTGCACATGATTGAATGATAAAATAATTTCAGATAGGGGGGGCGTGTCCGGCCGGCGTTGTAGATGGCCGCATAGTTACGAGCTCCTGCTACCTCACACTTTAGCAACAGCACAGCGATTGTAGGAAGAGGCTCCCCAAGTCCTGCGGACATCCCCTGTATCGGCGGCGATCCCGGGCAGCAATGTATAAGCGGAGAAAGAACAACAAGCCGCCACAGCGCCTCACGGACTTCTTCCCTGCTGCTCCACCGCTGACTAACCAAGATGGCGCCGGCGCGAGCTTCCGCGGAGGGACCCGCTCTCATTCTGGCCATCACAATGCGGTGAGTCATGTAGCTGCCGTTCCGATGGAGATAGAGGAGTCCTCACCCCCCTCTACACCCACTACACGCAGCCCAGCTAAGACCAGACAGCGCAGGGAGGGAGATGAGTTCTCCTCTGGGCTGCAGCATGTCGCCATGCAGCTCTCCTCACAGTGCACACAGGCAGAGCCCTCTATTGATGTATTCCCAGCCACAGATCAAGCCATCTCAGAGAGCACTATGAAAAATATGCTCCTGTCTCTTAGAAGAACCCTCTTTAGTGATTTTTCAGACATGTTTGCCCCACTAAACAATACTGTGTCAGCCCACAGCACTCAGATTCATCATCTGGAATCCAAAATGGCGGATCTCTATACTGCCCACAATGAGCTGGTTGATGCCTATGCTGACCAAGAATCTGAACTTCAACGCCTCCAAACCAAAATGGCGGACTTAGAAGACCGCTCTAGGCGGAACAACATTAAGTTTAGGGGGATCCCGGAATCGATCCCGCCGAATGACCTCACTGTCTTTGTTCAACGCCTCATGAAAGCCCTGGTCCCGTCCCTGAATGATATTGAATTGTGCGTTGACAGGGCTCATCGTATACCTAAACCAAAATTTCTCCCGGACACGGCACCTAGAGATACCTTGGCGCGTATCCACTATTACCATGCGAAAGAGCGCGTTATGGCGGCAGCTAAACAAAATCCAGCAGTTCCGGATGAATTTAAAGGTATCTCTTTATATACGGACATATCACAGCAAACTGCATTGAACAGAAAGAAGCTCAATTTGCTTACTAAAGTTCTGCGCAACAATGGTGTGACCTACCGTTGGGGATTTCCCACAAAGCTTCTTGTCACCTGGAACGGCAAGCTATTTCCCATATACAGTGTGGAAAAAGGCATAGTGCTCTTCAAGCAATGGAATCTGGTCCCTCAGGATGCTCAACCTCCTATTCAACCTGCCCCGGAGCGCCTGGATACAGAGTGGTCATAACCTACTCTCTGCATTGAATGCGGAGCCTCTCCTCACTGTTAAAGTTGTTTATAGAGGTGTGAGGCATGGAGCTCATGAGATTGAAGTGTTTCCCTTCCAATATCTAGTGCACCGCACTATTGACTTCCACCCCCCCCCCCCCCGAGCTACCGCAGCAGCCTGAGCTGCCCATTGTACCTGTATTTATCAGGGCCTTTTTTACCCATGTTGCCTATGTTTCCTTGTTTTTCGTTTGTTCTTTTATGTTTTTTAGCACCCCCTACCCTACCGGTCACCGAATATGGCACCACTCTAACTTCAATCAAACCTGAACTTGTCTCTGATCTGCGACCTTGGTTTGCCAACATCAGACACCGAATACCCAGCGGACTGACTGTGTTCTACTCCGCTATCCTTTACTGCACATGGAAATATTCTTGGATCTCTGTGTATCAACCGCACTGGTACTCTCCTTCTCGCCTCTGGTCTGCAAGTATAACTATGTATAGCTTTATATCAGCAAATGATGGCCCTATACCATGCCTCTGAAATTTATGTCCATAAACGCAAAGGGACTCAATAGTCCCTTTAAGCGTGCTGCGTTGCTGAAAGAGGCCCGCTCTCTCAAGGCGGACATCATTTTTGCCCAGGAAACCCACTTTGCGGCCCCTAAATGCCCCAGATTGAACTTTCCAAATTTCTCCCAATTGTATATGTCTAATGGCCCCAAGAAAGCATGTGGTGTGTTAATAGCTGTTAGAGACTCAGTGGTTTTCCGCCACATTTACACTTGTCAACGTATATGTCCCCAATACTAAACAGCGCAAGTTCCTTGCCCCTTTACTCGCCACAATTTCGGAAGTCACGCAAGGTACTCTCATCTTAGGGGGAGATTTCAATTCTGTTCTAGACTCCTCTATGGACTCTACTACCCAGGCCAGGAGACCTACGCAATCTATTGTCCCCCTGCTTGAAAAATACGAATTGTATGACATATGGAGGTGCTTCCATGGCTCAGAAAAGGACTACACATTCTTATCAGCTGCTCATTGTTCTTATTCTCGCATTGACTTTTTTTTTACAGGCAAGAGATCTCTTCAGAATGTTTTAAAGGCGGACATTGGCACAATATCTTGGTCAGATCATGCCCCACTTACTTTAGAGTTTGATGATAAGCTTTGTAAATCGCCCCCCCCACTTTGGAGATTGAACACCTCCCTTTTGGAGGACAAGATATTGCGCCAATCGATTGCACAGGAACATCAACATTTCTTTGATTGTAATGACACCCCTGATATCAACAAATTTACATTGTGGAATACTTACAAGGCCTATATGAGGGGGATTTTGATTAAATTGGCCTCAAATGTTAAAAGGCAGAGGACGAAACAGATCGCTGACTTGCTAAATTCCATAACACTTATGGAACGAGAGAATAAGCTTAAACCAGACCCCCAACTTACACAACATATTCTCACAGACAGACAACAGTTGCGGACGTTGCTCCTCTACAAGCACATGAACCACCTTAAATTTCTTAAAGCTAATTACTATGGTTTACATAATAAGGCAGGAGCTTGGCTAGCTAGAAAAGTAAAGGCTAAACAGATCAAACAAAGAATAGCTGCCCTCAAACATCCATTTACTCATAACACGGTTATTAATCCTAAGGACATAGCCAACGCCTTTGCCGACTATTATCAGTCCCTATATGACCTTCGTACAGATGTGTCTACCCCTCAACCCTCACCAGTGCTCATTAACGCGTTTCTAAGCAAAATAAAACTCCCTACCCTTACTGAGGACCAACTTGGCTCCATATCCCAACCATTCACGACCCAAGAAATTTGTCTAGCTATCAACAAATTACCCAATCGGAAATCCCCGGGCGACGATGGTTTTTCGAACGAGTATTACAAACACTTTTCTACAGAAATTGCCCCATACTTGCAATCTGTCTTCAATCTGGCTTCGTCCTCAGGAAATTTTCCACCTGAAATGTTGAAAGCGGTGATAGTGACCTTGCCCAAACCTAATAAAGACCCCACTAGCCCCACCAACTATAGACCCATATCTCTCCTTAACACTGACGTTAAATTGTTTGCTAAGCTGCTAGCTATTAGACTACAGAAAATCTTGCCCTTCTCATCCACTCAGACCAGGTGGGTTTTGTACCTGGACGCCAAGCCCCAGATGGCACCAGACGACTTATCAATCTGATCTCCCGAGCTGGGGCCTCTCGGACGCCTTCTCTGCTCCTATCCTTGGATGCGGAGAAGGCGTTCGATAGGGTCCACTGGGGTTAACTTGAGACGGTACTTACTACCTTTGGAATAACAGGGTGGATACAAACTGCTATCTTATCCCTTTATTCTAATCCCTCAGCCGTTGTACTTACCTCAGGCATTACCTCCAAACCGATACATATAACCAATGGGACACGGCAAGGTTGTCCCTTGTCGCCAATAATCTTTACACTCCTCATGGAACCGTTGGCAGAAAACATTAGAGCCCATCATAAGATTACAGGCCTAACTATAGACGGTAAAGAGCATAAAATAAGTCTATTTGCTGACGACGTCATGCTTATACTCTCCAACCCCAAGAGTCCCTGACCGAAACACAAAACTTACTAAGTGAATTTAGCGCCGTGTCATATTACAAATTGAATGCAACCAAATCCCAAATGCTAGGCATAAATATTTCCCCTTCTTTGCAAAATGTATTAACTAAAAATTTCCCTTTTATCTGGTCCCTTCACTCGTTACCCTTCCTAGGAACCCAATTGACCCGACAGACCTCGCTACTGTACAGGTATAATTTTAAGCCCTTTTTGGAAGTTTTACCCCAACAATTAAACCAATTGCATACCCAAGACCTGTCGACAGCCGGGAGGATAGCAGCATTGAAAATGATAATGCTACCCAAGCTCCTTTATTTGTTTCGCACAATTATAATCCCTTTACCGCGCGCCTTCCTTTCCTCGGTGCAAAAAATTTTCAATCAGTATATTTGGAACAGAAAACCGCCTAGATGCTCTCTCCTTATTATGATGAAACATAGAAAACTGGGTGGGATGGGGGCCCCCAATGTGACGGCCTATTATAAAGCGTGTGTCATAGATCAACTTAAACACTGGTGGACCCCCTCTACCCACAAAACGTGGACACTCCTAGAGGCCAGCAGCATCCCACAAACAGATCTTAAATCAATTCTCATTGCCATAAAGCTGGGGGCCCCTGTCCCCGCTTCTCCTATCCCCACAGTGCAGATAACCACCAAAACTTGGTCTACACTCGCTACTTCTTCCCCGACCAACGGATCACTCTGTAAAGTTTCTACACCACTTTCGGCTCTCCAGCATTTTATACCGCACCTCAACCTGAAAACTTGGATCTCTAGGGGCCTTAACCTCTTAAATGATTTATATAGTGATTCCTCCCTTCACACCTTCGAACACTTGGCCTCTCAATTTCACCTCCCTCCCTCGGCACACTTTTCCTATTTACAAATTTCCTCCTTTTTGAAAACACGTCCATTACCCGTTCACTTGGAAATGTCACCCCCGATTGCATCATTCCTCCAGGACCCTACCACTCCGGTTAAGGGAATTTCATTGTTCTACAATATTTATAACAACCAAAACGCCCCTTTCAAACTGACCACCATAACTAAATGGGAGAAAATCCTGGGTAAAACCTTCCCTGATAACCAATGGAAAGTAACGTTCTCCACCACCTACACCTCCTCCAAATGTGTAAACCATTGGGAACTTTTTCAAAAGGTAGTACACTCCTGGTATCTCACCCCCTACAAATTATCTAAATACTATCCTGACCGCTCGGCCTTATGCTGGCGGAAATGTGGAGACGTCGGTACATTATACCATATTCTATGGGCTTGTAAATCGGTGCGCTCCTTTTGGAACAAGATCTTTTCCATGATCTCAGATGTATGTAGGCGACCCATAGATCCCACCCCTGAACTTGCGCTACTACATCTCTCAATCGACGAATTCCCTTCTAAATTAAGAGTGGTGATCGTACAACTTTTGTTAGCGGCCAAACTAACTATTACCAGGTTGTGGGGTACGGCCGAGTGCCCTTCTCCCAACGATGCCTTAAATACTCTGAACCACCAGTGCGTAATGGAGAAATTGTTAGCAATATCTGATCTTACAACCAAACACTTTAGGATTAACTGGGAAAGCTGGTTATCAAATCCAAGATGTACAGTTAAAGATTGATTACTAGATCTCAGCTGAGTGATGATGTGAACCGTATGTTTCTGTATAGCCCTAGGCCGATATAGTCTGGTCGATATGAGGTGACCCCCCCCCCCTTTTCTCTTCTCTTTTTTTTTGGCTCTGCCCTACCCTCCCCTCCCCCTTGACCGTGTTTTGTTTTATCTGCTGTGCTATATCTGCATTGCTTTGATTCACTATATAGGGAGTACTGACGATAGCTGGTGTGTGCGGTCCCCCCTTCCTGGGCACAGATTGATCCCATCGGGGTGCCTAGGTGGGAGCGGATAGCTCCTGTACATGGTACTTTGACAACGTATTTCCCAAAATTCATTATATTGCTACCATCATCTGTCAATGTTCCTCAATTGTTTACCCCTGTGTTTCTGGCAGATGTGTCTACATATGCGCTGTTTTTGTTTTTGTTGTCTTTTGTCTGTTTTTGCTTTATGACAAAACTCAATAAAGAATATTGAAATATAAAAAAAAAAAAAAAAAAAAAAAATAATTTCAGATATTCCCCTCAAATCTACAGCGACTGCACTTGCAGTGCACTTGAATTGCAAAGTGGATTTGCCTTTCATAAATAACCCCCAATGTACAGATATATTTTGGTGTACTAACATCACCATTTCTTTGGAGCTTATTTGTTACAATCCAGAAGAGCATGTTACATTTATACAAGAGCAAACATGCTCCATGTTAGTAAAATCTTGTTGACAGAAGAACATGACTCTGGTGAAGCCAAATGTTTTACTGTCATCACAATGCTTTTTTCCAAAGCCTACTACATGAGCAACATAACCAACGAGCCCTAGGGTTAAAAAAAACATACCATTCCGAATTGGTCATTCAAAAATTAGGCACACTTTTCAAGTCTTCTATAAAATACTTTTCTCTGTTGTAACTTCTTTAAAAATCAATTTTCCATAAACACTTATGAGATGACAGCAGAGCTTGGTAAGACAGAAGAGTTTAAAAATCACACAATAAATGTTACATGGCATTTAAATGGCAAACATTTCATTTAATGCTATGAAAAATGGAATTTCATAGAAGTTGAAATAAAGAACTATGGTTTTTCACAAGATGGAACTTTCCTCCTCGCTATGGGTCATAAATAAAAATACTTTAGACATAGGAGGTACTTAATGTGATGATAATTTTAACTGGGCCCCCGAAAACTGGGTGAGAGAACACAGGTATGAATTTTTTTAGGTATGAGAGAGAGCATCTGTGTCACCCTTCAGAATTTGCTATAACCCCTAGAGCGCACCTTTTTAATCATTTAATATGACTATTATCATTAGTAAACAGTTTGCTAAGGGCCTGGACACCATTCTGCTATATCATTAGTTAGCAGATAACAGATAAACAGGGAGTTGCTCATGCTGTAAATATCTACCGTAACTGATGCCTTAACAAAAGGCTAGGACAGAACATTATCAGTGTGTCTGGGGCTTGATTATCTTCTAAATTTCTGCTTACAATAAATATCTGGAATGATATCAATTTCCTCTGAGGGATTTGGGATTGACCCATTATAAGCCCTGGTTCACACTGGGCTGCGGGAGTGAAGCTGTGCGAGTTCAGCTGAACTCGCACGATTTCACTCCCGCTGACAGTCCCGATTTCGGCCGCGATTTAAGAGACATCTGTGCAGGTTTCTGCACCGATGTCAATGTAAATCGCGGCCCCAAATCGCAAAAAGTAGTACAGAAACTACTTTTTGAAATCGGTGCAGCGCCGCAGATGCGGCGTCGCACCGATTAGGACGGTGTCATTGCCGACAATTGCTGGCAAATGCCGCCGATTTGAGATGTGAAATCTCATCTCAAATCGAACCAAATCGTACCCAGTGTGAACCTGGGCTAAAACTGTAAAAAATCTTTCTTTTACACATGATTTGAAGGGTACAGTATTTATTGGCGTATAACACGCGCCCCAATTTAACCTCCCTGGCGGTATCCCCGAGCGTGATTCGGGGTGTTTTTTTTGGCTGAGTCACGCTCAGGGTAGCCATGCAGAGCCTGCAGCGCACGCTGTCTTACCTTCTTCCTGGATCCAGCGATGCATCCACGCTGTGTGAGCGAGCGGGTGCTCGCTCGATTCACACTGCGTCCCCGTGTGCCGCCGATCTCCGTTCCCTGCGACGTTACGACGCACGGGAGCGGAGAACGGCGCCAAATTCAAAAAAGTAAACAAACACTTTACATACAGTATACTGTAATCTTATAGATTACAGTACTGTATGTAAAACATACACACACCCCTTGTCCCTAGTGGTCTGTCCTGTGCCCTGCATGTTCTTTTATATAATAAAACATGTTCTTTCTGCCTGGAAACTGTAGAATGTCCATAGCAACCAAAAGTGTCCCTTTATGGTTTTAGATTAGCTAGAAAACAGCGATAATAAATTATAATCACTTGCAGAATTGAGCGATAGCGATTTGTGGGGAAATTCGTCATAAAAAAAAAAAAATTCTGCAACTGAGCAAATTTCAGTGTTTTTGAGTTGATTACATTATTGAATATTTTTTTATTATAATTACATTATAATTTGTTATAATTATTTATAGTTTTTTATTATATAAAAAATTATGATTTTGTTTTTCAAACTTTATCATACCCGGGATGCCTATTAGAATCTTGTTTGGACAGATTTAAGCAAGTTATTCCTAAGAATTGCAGGCCTACAGTATAAAACGCCAAATTTCCATGCAAATAATTGTACCGCTTTTGGTACGTAATTCCAAACAGAATCATACTGCCAGGGAGGTTAAGAGTGAAGTTTCAGGATTTTTTTTTTTTTTAATAAACCACTTTGAAGCAAAATAATGGTATCTGAGCATCAATGCAGCCTGATCTGTGCCCATCTGCAGTCTCAATGCAGCCTGATCTATGCCCATCTGCAGTATCAATGCAGCCTGATCTGTGCCCATCTGCAGTATCAATGCAACCAGATCTGTGCCCATCTGCAGCTTCAGTGCAGCCAGATCTATGCTCATCTGCAGCATTGCTCCTCACTGCAGCCTGATTAGTGCCCATCTGCAGCCTAGAAATTTACCAACATGCCCTTCCTGTTCAGTGCCCATCTGCAGTCTCACCTTTCAGTGTAAGATCATTGATGCTGTCTCCGAGGGAAGAGGGGGAGCGAGCGCCACTGAATTACATACAGTCGTGATCTCCTTCCTGTGTACCTGGCACTCTGTCACTCAAAGCCACGCCTTCTGCCCCTGCTCACATGATAGACAGTACAGTGGCTCAATGCGGGGCCAGGAGGCGTGGCTGTGCGTGATGGAGCGCTGGATACACAAGAAGGAGATCGCGGCTCTATGTAATTAAGCGGTGCTTGCTCCTCTTCCCTTAGACAGCAGGGATCGGCGTATAACACGCACATGCGATTTGCCCCTGATTTTAAGGGGAAAAACGTGCTTGTTATACGCCAATAAATACGGTAATTAAACCCATTAGGAGTACATGGCATGCAATAACATGTCTTACCCAGGGCTAACTGATATAGCAAAAGACCCATTCACCAATTCTCAGTTTCAAAATCGACATAGAATTTAAAAAGCTATATCGCTATTGATTATTTATTTATTTCAATGCAAAAGAAAATACGTTAGGAATCAAAATAACACTTGACTAGGCTATTGTACACAGAAGGTGAGATAGGTGTGTCACACCTCCTGGGGGACAGGCCTATTTTTAGAGATTTTGGGCTAGATTCAGGTAGAAGCACGTAAAAATGTGCGGGCGTAGCGTATCCCGTTTACGCTACGCCTCCGCAACTTTTACGGGCAAGTGCTGTATTCACAAAACACTTGCCTGTTAAGTTGCGGCGGCGTAGCGCAAATGGCCCGGCCTAATTCAAATTTGGCGGGTAGAGGGAGTGTACTATTTAAATCCAGCGCATCCCGCGCCGAACGTACTGCGCATGCGCCAGCCGTGAATTGATCCCAGTGCGCATGCTCCAAATCACAACGTCAATACGACGTGTAAACTACGTGAACGTCACTTACGCAAAGCCATATTCGCGAATGTTTTACGTAAACGACGTTAAAAAAAAACACGTTGGCGCGCCGTCCATACTTAACATTGGCTGCGCCTCATACAGCAGGGTTAACATTACGACGGACCTACGCTAACGCAAACGACGTAAAAAAATAGCGCCGGCCGGGCATACGTTCGGGAATCGGCGTATTGGCTAATTTGCATATTTTAGACGGGAACGCCACCTAGCGTCCAGCCTAAAATATGAAAATAAGATACAACAGCGTAAGAGACTTACGCCAGTTGGATCTAATGGAAATCTATGCGTTACTGATTCGATGAATCAGTCGCATAGATAGGAGGGCTCAGACGCAGAGATAAGACGGCTTATCTGGAGATAAGCCGTCTTATCTCTTTCCTGAATCTGGCCCATAATGTTTAGTATCCTTGGAATTAAAAGTCCATGCTGGGCAATAATATACAGTACACGTTACCAGAAGGCAACCTGTAATTATTCTAAGATATAATATCTGTATAAACCTGGATAAAACACATTTACATTCTATTGGCCACTCCTCAGACATTTTTATTGTGCAGGGTGAGGCTGAGAGTGTCATTATTGCAAACCACAGTGTGAGTGTGACCACCCATTGTCACAAGGTTCACCCTGGCATCTGCTAAGAGTAATCTGTAAACAGCGTCAAGCTGACTCACATGATTTTGGAGATAGTCGCATAAGACATTAATTAAGCTAAAGTTGATAGCATAAAAAGGTGAATGTATTTCCATTTCCAGAAATAAACATGATATTCCTTCTATTTGCTACAAATAATAGAACATATTACCACTTCTTATTATTTGTGTTCAATTTGTAATGTGATAGGGATGTGGCTGACGCCTCTTCTACTTCTATTGTCAGTAAAATCCCAAGAGATAGTGTTGCTACTCATGGTACTCGTATATTGCTTAATTGTTTCTGGAATAAGTCTGCATTGCTCTGTTTAAATATCCTATTTTTGGACTCTAATGAGTTTTATTGGACTCTAATTTACCATTGTAACTGTTTAGGTTTTTCAGGAGATAATAGAAAAAATCTAACAGAACTTCTCATAAGAGAAATTAAAGAGAGCATGCCACAAAGCACAGAAAAATCAAGTATTATTAAATTCTTACTTTCAGCCTTTTTTCTTTCCACAAATATTTTTTATTCAAGTGTCTTTGAACTTGGTAGGAAACTTGACTATTAAATTCTTTAGTACATCTTCCTCCGTCTTTGCACATCCTAACCCTCTCTTCTTCCAGAAATGTCTATTTACTCCTTGTGCTGACTTCACCAACTCCCCACTCCCTTCTCTACTTAACTTTTTTTTCAGTTGACTGAGAAGAGGGTGGTTTAGAAGGAGAATATTATAGAGTGTCATTGAGTGATAACTCTAGATCTGCTGGGGCTGCTGACCAGGGCGGCCCGTTCATTAAGGGCACATGGGCGCCGCCCCCTCTCTCCAGCCACCCACTCTATGACTAATGGATAGATTCATGCAAAGCATGAATCAGGTAGAGTGGGTCTAATAACCATCACCTGATTGACTTAAGGCACAGGCACCCTGATTGGACGCCTAGCAGACCGAAGAAGAGATGAGAAAAAAGCATGAAGGACACAGGAATCAGCCCACAGCTCGCCGCCAAGCACAAGTGCAGCATTTGATGGACCAAAGGTGCTGCATATTATGGGCACAAGTGGCTGCATATTATGGGCACAAGTGGCTGCATATGATCGGCACAGGTGGCTGCATTTTATGGGTATGAGTGGCTGCATATGATGGGCACGAGTGGCTGCATTTGAAGTTGTACAAATGGGTACATTTGATGGGCACAATTGGCTGCATATGATGGGGCACAAGTGGCTGCGTATGATGGGCACAAGCGGCTGCATTTCATAGACACAATTGCTGCATATGATAAGCACAGTGTCTGCATATGATGGGAACAGAGGTTGCATATTGTAACGGTCACCACCGTTTACGATCTTCCATCAACCCAAGACAAGACAGCTTATCTGACACCCCGACAAACCAGCCAACAGGACCCGATCCATTCCCCCAGAATAACCGAGACACACAGCTCTGGGTTCTGGTTTCAAATGAATGAACAAACTCTTTAAAGCGGTTGTAAATCGCATATACTTTATTTTTTTTTTTAAACCTGCAAGGCAAAAGGCATAATCAGCTAGTATGCACCGCATACTAGCTGATTATGAAATACTTACCTCGGAACGAGGTAAAGATCACTTACCTGGTCCACGCCAAGCGAGATGTCATCTTGCTCCGGCGTGTCTTGCGAGGGGAATATCTCCTAAACCATTCAGGTTTAGGAGATATTCTTTATACCTACAGGTAAGCCTTATTATAGGCTTACCTGTAGGTACAAGTCAAAAAGTGGGGTTTACAACCACTTTAATGGTTAGCTCTCTTATATACAGTACAAGCATGTTTCAGTAATCACAGGAACAATCAAACTCTCAACCCCCCAACTTCACACCATGGGAGGCTTCAATCACATTCTTTTAGATAATGACATCCAGTTAAGCTAATCATTAGTCCCCCCAGACGTCCCGTCTCTGCAATTAGCTTGACAAGTCACATTCCTTTACTAAACATAATTGACATGCTAATTCCCTTACCCTGAAAGGAGACATCTGACCTTTAGACTGCTAACTCACAACACATATCTATCATCAATAGCATCTTCACACAATGACAGGTCTTATGCCGCGTACACACGATCATTTTTTTGTGATGAAAAAAAAACGACGTTTTCAATCAAAAAAAACGATGTTTTTCAAACTTCATTTTCCAAAACGACGTTGCGTACACACCATCGTTTTTCTACAAAGCTCTAGCAAAGCGTGATGACGTACACAATGTTCGACGGCACTCTTTTCCATTGAAGCTCCGTCTCATAACTTGCTTCTGAGCATGCGCGGGTTTAAAAACGTTGTTTTCAACATCGTTTTGCCCACACGCCATCACTTTTTTATGACACAAAAAACGACGTTTTGAAAAACGACACCAAAAATTCAAGCATGTTGGAATTTTTTTTTGGTCGTTTTCTTTTAAGACAAAAAACGAAGTTTTGCCCACACACGATCAATTTAAATGACGTTTTAAAAAACGTCGTTTTTTTCAACGCAAAAAATGATCGTGTGTACGCGGCATTAGGAGCAGACGTGCTTAGTTAGCATCTCAACAGCCTTACACAATGGACAATGGAATATCTTAGGAGTCTATTGACCTGGTTTGGGTCAACATGAACGAACACCTGTAATATCTCAAGACATCCTGCAATATGAACTATCAGTAATGTCCCATCTCATGTAATTTATAATTACTATTTCCCAGTCACCCTATGGCCCTATTGGACATAAGGTGACCCTAGACATAAAAATCATTGGTAGGGATGAGCCGAACATACCCGCTTTCGGCTCGCACCAGAACTGTCGAACAGACCGACCGTTCGCGCGAACATTTAGAACCCCATTGAAGTCTATGGGACTCAAACGTTCTAATTCAAAAATGCTCATTTTAAAGACCAATATTCAAGTTATTGTTGGAAAACGTCTTTGAGAACCCGGGTCTGGCCCCAGGGAACATGTATCAATGAAAAAAAGTTTAAAAAACGGTAGTTTTTTTCAAGAGCAGGACTCCTGAAAAAGTGACCGTTTTTAAAACTTTTTTCCATTAATACATGTTCCTTCGGGCAAGACCCGGGTTCTCAAAGAAGTTTTCACAGGCAAGCTATAGACACCCAGCAGGTACAATATTTAAAGGAATTTTATTTTTATTTTTTATTTTATTTAAGCATCATTAAAATCACTGCTCCAGGAGCAGTGATTTTAATAATGTTTAAATAAAAATAAAAAAATGAAAAATTCCTTTAAATATTGTACCTGCAGTGCTGGGTGTCTATCGTTTGCCTGTGAAAACGTCTTTAAGGGGGGGGGCGTGGCTACCGCGCGACTGAATGGCAGCCTGAGATCAGAGCTCCGCTCCAGCGTCGGGGAAATCTCCGGATTGAGGCATCGAGGGCTGCTCCTAACGGCACCAGCGCACAGCTGACACCCCGCTCGACACCTGGGGATGACAAAGAAGCGCAAATCCGCCGCTCACCTGGCGAAACTAGAGGACTTTTTCTCCCCCAGACCTAGTGGCGTATCCCAAGATGGCGCCGGCGGCGGATCTCCGGCCTCAACGGGTGGATCGTCTCCCTGCACACAGAGCCCTGGATCGCAAGGGGGATCACATCGCCACTCTCCTGTGGCTTCTACTCCCCTCTCCTACAGCCCGGTGAAATCAAGGCCCCGCCTGTCTGCTGACTCAAACGGCTCCAAGGTTAGTGCAATGCAGGGGTCTCTGGAGGACACACGTGAGCTTGCTGCTCCCATTAACACATTCCCCACTTCCAATCTGCCTGTGTCTGACACTACACTTAAGGACATGTTGGTCTCCCTGCGCAGCTCCCTACATTCTGATCTGATGGAGTGTATGAGGAGCTTTAGGATGGAGATGGGGGAGCTGGGTGGCAGGGTGGATCATGTGGAAAAAAAATGGGCGAATATGCTTCCTCCTATAACTCCCTGGTAGACTCCCACAATGATCAGTCAGACGAGGTCGCATGGCTCAGGGCTAAGGTCGCTGACCTCAAAGACAGGTCTCGCAGGAACAACGTCAAATTGCGTGGCGTCCCTGAAACTGTCCTGCCGGCCCAGCTCCATCAATATGCCCGAGATCTCATGGGATCATTTCTGCCCTCTTCGCCAGAGTCAGAGTTAGTGGTTGACAGGATCCATCGTTTGCCCAAACCTGCACACCTTCCAGACAACGTGCCCAGGGACGTCCTGATGCGGGTACATTTTTACCACGTGAAAGATCAGTTCATGCTAGCCTTTCGCAAGAACTCTCAGCTATCTGATCGCTTCTCTAACCTAAAGGTGTTCGCTGACCTTTCGCAATACACTATGCAGAAACGCAGGTCCCTCTTGCCTGTCACGAAAGCGCTCCGCAACCACAACATTGTCTACAAATGGGGCCAACCAGCTAAACTCACTATAACCAAAGATGGTGCTACCTGTATTGTCACAAACTTGGAGGAAGGACTTGCCCTCTTGCGCAAATGGGATATTCTGCCTGACCAATCCCCTGTGGGGGCAACTCCCCCTTTTTCCTCTTCCTCCTCCAAGGTTCAGACTCAGGATGACTGGACCTTGGTGTCGCACAAACGTACCAACAAAAAGAAGGTATAATGCCCCTGTGCCTCAAGATCACAATATTTTACTACATAAGTCCCCCGACTTCTCTGGAGCTCTCTCCCCACGTTCTACCCCCCTGGAAAGATGCGCAGTTGCTCTGCATCCAGTTTCCGAGAGGAATCCACCTTTTTATCCCCACCGTTTTCTGTTCGTGTTTTGACTCTATTATTTTCAATTCTTATAATGTTTTTTTTCTTTTTTCACTCTGTTTGTGATGGATACCATACCGTTTCTACTGAGGACATCCTGCCTGCCGCCTATATTCACCGCCTGGGCTCCACTGACTCTAGAGGACCGTTTGCAGTGTTACGAGGTACTGTTATCTTTTTTTTTTTTCTGCTACCACCCATGGCTCTCACAATAACTACATTTAATGTCAGAGGATTAAACCACCCAGTTAAGCGGGCCTCTGTGTGGAAAGAAGCTCTGAAACTGCGCTCGGATATCCTTTGCCTGCAAGAAACCCACCTGCAGGCGCTAGGTGCGCCTTCCTTCCGCCATAATAACTTCCCCCATATCTTTCAGGCCTCCGCTCCTAAGAAACAAAAAGGAGTCCTTATCGCCATCAAGGACTCAATTAGCTTCTCCCTCCAGGAGTTGCTGGTGGACCCCGAGGGCAGGTTCCTGGTCCTAGTTGGACTCTTCAACAACAAGCTATGCACGTTGGTCAATCTCTACGCACCCAACTCCCACCAGCTTCGCTTTTTGAGGAAACTCTTTTGCAGAATCAATAAGATTAGGAGAGGAGCCTTGATAATGTGTGGGGACTACAACTTGATCGTTGATTTCCAGATTGACACTACGTCCAGATCCAGGTCCAAACGGCCTCAGCCTGTTCTCCAACCCCTGTTGCATGCTGAAGATGTATTTGATGTTTGGAGATGCCTACATTCCAGTGAGAGAGACTATTCTTTCCATTCCTCCAGGCATAACTCTTACTCGCGCATAGACTTGATTCTAGTAGATAGGACCCTGCTGCAAAAGGTCTCCTCGTCCACCATTCACGACATCACGTGGTCTGACCATGCACCGGTGTCTGTGGTGGTGGACGGGGGAGCCCCGGTCTCCTCCTCCTATGTTTGGAGAGCTGACTCTTACTTGTTCCAGCAACCTTCCCAGGTAGCTTACATTTCTAAACACTTGAAGGAATTTTTTTCAGTAAATGCTGGGTCTGTTACCAATCCGTTCTCAGTGTGGTGTGCCCATAAGGCATATGTCAGAGGTATTCTGATTCAACTGGGTGCGCGGGTAAGGAGGCAGAGAGCACAGAAACTGGATTCTATCCTGTCTGACATTCGTTCTCTGGAAGAGCGGAATAAGCAGACCCCCGACGCCTCGATAGCTTCTAAACTATTTGGACTGCGCTCGGACCTCAGGAGACTGCTGCTTGAGCGCTATGACAAACACGTACAGTCCCTTAGAATGACTCACTACGCATCCGGCAACCGCGCAGGTAAATTTCTGGCTCAGCGATTGAAAAATCGCAAAGTGAAAACCACTATCCCCTTCCTTGTGAGAAACTCGGATGGTGGTAAAATGTACCACCCCCAGGACATAGCCAACTCTTTTGCTGAGTTCTACTCCTCCCTGTATAATCTCAGGGAGGACCCCTCCACCCCTCAACCTACAGAGGACGTTATACGATCCTTCCTGGCTGATCTAGCACCACCTACATTGACCTCCTCCCAGCTGGAATCCCTGAATCAGCCTGTTACCGAGTCCGAGATCCTGAGGGTTATTAAAACTCTCCCTAGTGGAAAATCACCGGGACCGGACGGACTTCCCAATAGTTATTATAGAACCTTTGACTCTCTCTTGACTCCTGTGTTAGATAAAGTGTTTTCAGAAGCAATGCTCTCTGCCTCCTTCCCGGATGAAATGCTTAAAGCCTTTATTGTGACTATTCCAAAGCCAGGGAAGACTCCCACTACACCTCCCAATTTCCGACCAATCTCCCTGTTGAACACGGATGTAAAATTATATGCCAACATTCTTGCACACAGATTGCTTCCAATCCTACCATACCTAATTGATCCAGACCAGACAGGGTTTACCTCCGGAAGACAGTCTTCTGACGCAACTAGAAGGGTCATCGGGCTGGTACATCACGCTGGGGCCTGTCGGATGCCTTCTCTGCTCCTCTCTTTGGATGCGGAGAAGGCGTTCGACAGGATACACTGGGGTTACATGGTCCGGGTCCTTGAGAAATTTGGGTTCACTGGCCCCATCCTATCTGCGATTTTGGCACTGTACTCCTCGCCGTGTGCACAGGTTTACACCTCTAATATGCTTTCCTCCCCTTTTAGTATAACAAATGGTACCAGACAGGGGTGTCCTCTGTCCCCTTCCATCTTCAACCTTCTCATTGAGCCCCTGGCAGAAAAAATTAGGTCCCATAGTGGAACCCCTGGCTTTTTGTTGTCGGGAAGGTCTCACAACATAAGCTTGTTTGCAGATGATGTCATTCTCTTTCTGACTTCCCCACACTCGTCCCTGCCCCGAGCTCACGATATTCTCCTAGAGTTTAGCCGCATTTCTTACTACAAAATCAACTACACAAAATCCCTTATACTAGGCCTCAATCTCCCCCCTAGACTCCAGTCCCACCTGCAGGTCTCCTTCCCCTACACCTGGGCCACTTCTAGTATACCGTATCTAGGTCTCCAAATTACAGCGGACTTATCTAAGCTGGCTGATGCTAATTTTCTACCTTTGATAGATAAAATTTCTCAGGAAGCTGTTCGCTTAGCCAGGGTCGAATTGACCTGGTCGGGGCGTTTGGCTTCTTTTAAAATGCTACTTATCCCCCAAATTCTATTTGTTTTCCGTGCCCTACCCATCCCGCTGAAGCGTGGTCACCTCCAGGCTCTAAACTCTATTTTACATCGCTACATTTGGGGTTGTGCTAGGCCCCTGCTGGTTAAGAATAGATCCGTAGGGGGAATGGGCTTAGTTGATATCAGAGACTACCACCGAGCAGCTATACTGGCTCAACTTAGGCACTGGATATCCCCTACACCCGATGTGTTGTGGTGTGGCATAGAACAGGCTCTTAGTCCGACTGCGGATCTTCGCAGTCTCCTGCTCCTTGACACCTGGCAACCTATTCCCCTGCGTCAACTCGCGCTGCCGCTTCAAGCATCCTTGTTAGCGTGGCGGGAATTGCGCACTTTGACTTCCACATCTCCCAACACTGTCCCTATCCCGGTTCCTATTGAGGCCCTGGCAGGCGCCATTTCACACACCTCTTTCTCTGACTGGGCGGCCAGGGGTATCACTTGGATTGAAGATTTATACTGCTATAATGTGCTCAAACCATTTGATACGCTGGCAGCTGAATATGACCTCCCGCATACAGATTACTTTAAACATGCCCAGGCCTCCCACTTCCTCCGAGGCTTGAGATCCCGACATGTAATGATTCAGGCTGACGCATGGCAATTCTATACCACAGTGACCCTGCCACCTAAAGGAATCTCCCTATTCTACAACCTCTTCCAGGACAAACTACATTTCACATTATCGCCCCCTTTCCGCAGATGGGAAGTAGATTTGGGTAAAACATTTACACCATGTCAGTGGCAATACTCATTCAAAATTGTGTACAAGGCTTCCAGATGCGTTAATCACTGGGAGCTCTCTCAGAAAATAGCCCAGAGATGGTACCTTACCCCTTATCGTATCTCTAGGTTCTGCCCCTCAGCCTCTCCGCTCTGCTGGAGAGACTGTGGGGCCGTTGGTAACATCATCCATGTTTTTTGGTTCTGCAAGAACCTTACCAGCTTCTGGAGAAGTGTGTTTAAAAGCATCTCGCGTATTACAGGTATACTTACGCCCCCTACTCCTGAACTTGCGCTACTGAATTTGGGAATGGAGGGATTTCCCCCGGAGTTTCGGGTAGTTGTTACTCATCTTCTACTAGCTGCTAGGTTGCTCCTGGCCAGGAATTGGAAATCTAATAAGGTTCCCAATGTTACAGAGGTCCTGGAGATAACTAGAGCCAACTGCACCTTTGAGGCCCTGCTGGCAAGTAGGGAGGGCAGGAGAGACAAATTTGATAAGCAGTGGAAGCCCTGGCTGGAATGGTTCCCTCTACAGTAAAGGCGACTTGTCCTCATTTGTATCTGTTTCGTGTTGTGTTCTGAGCAAAACTCCCTTGTAGGTTTGTGTTTAAGATGGTAATGCGGTTATCCATCCTTTCTCCTTATCCCCCTTTACCTTCCCTTCTCTTCCAATCCTTTATCCTTCTCCCCTCCCCCCCTCCCTGCTTCACCCTCCCAGTATACTTGTTTATTGTTCCTGTGTAGCTCTGTCAAGTGCTGATGGCAGACTCAGTACGTTCTAAACATGGCATCTCATCGAAATGTGCATAGACTTGTCAATGTTTTCTTTTTTTTTATTTCATTATTATTGTTTATTCTATTTCTCCTTTTCTTTTGATCACTCGTATTGATATGAGCGCACATGTTGTATGACTTTTTATTTTATTTTTCTCCCTTATTTCTGGGACTGCTTGTATTTCTCCTTGTTTACATTTGAAAATTTTTCAATAAAAACTATTGAAGAAAAAACCGTCTTTAAGAACCCGGGTCTTGCCCGAGGGAACATGTATCAATGGAAAAAAGTTTAAAAAACGGTTGTTTTTTTAGGGATCCTGAAAAAACAACAGTTTTTCAAACTTTTTTCCATTGATACATGTTCCCTCGGGCAAGACCCGGGTTCTCAAAGATGTTTCACAGGAAAACTATAGACACCCAGCAGGTACAATATTTAAAGGAATCTTTCATTTTTTTTAATTTAAACATTATTAAAATCACCGCTCCAGGAGCAGTGATTTTAATGATGCTTAAAAAAAAAAAAAAAAAAAAATTCCTTTAAATATTGTGTGGGGCGTGTGCTAAAGCCCTGAGCCATAATTGGCCAAAGCCACCAAGGCTTTGGCCAATTATGGCTCTTCGTTTTTTGCGCGCTGTGATTGGCCAAGCATGCGGGACATACAGCATGCTTGGCCAATCATCAGCGCGCAATGCCGCAGTGAATTATGGGCCGCTTTGTGTCACTCGAATTTGGCGCGAACGACCGCTTTTGTTCGAATTTCGTCGAACATACAAACAGACAATGTTCGAGTTGAACATACTTTCGTATCGAACGCAAAGCTCATCCCTAGTCATTGGTGATGCCGGCACAAGTGGTTCCATATGATGGACACAAGTGGCTGTATTTCATGGGCACAGTGGCTGCATTTGATGGCCACAATGAGAGCCTGATGAAGAGGCACGCATGCCTCTTCATGCTCGAACGCGCGCACCGCCCCGTGACCTAACCCGGAAGTGACGCTCCGCCGTTTGCGCTCCATGGCTGCGTTCCACTGCTGCTACATGGCATCCCCGTTCTCTCCCTGTTCCACCAGCGCTGGGTGACCATCCAGGGACCCCCACAGATGTTGAAGCCTGTACCAGCCTGACGAACTGTCAATCGTGTCTCCCTGCAAAGAGAGTTGTGAACATCTGTCCATCTTCTCAGCGGAGCCCACCTACTCGGAAAGCCAGCCACGGATGATACTCTATTTTGATATGCCTTCACTTCCTGCAGTCTTGTGAGTACCCACCTCATAAGAATTGATTTGTATTTTTGTCTGAATAAATTCAATACTACGCTTAGAGGGCACCGCTTTTTGTCTTTTGAATTGATGGCAGAGTGGCTACATATAATGGGCACAAGTGGGTGCATATGATGGACACAAGTGGCTGCATTTGACGGGCACAAATGGCTGCATTTGATGGGCACAGTGGCTGCATATGATGGGCACAGTGGCTGCAATTGATGTCACAGTGGCTGCATTTGATGGACACAATGGCTGCATTTGATGGGCACAGTGAGGCTGCAATTGATGGCTTTTTTTCAGTATTTTTTCATTCACCCAAAAATGTTGAGCACCAGCCGGCACTGCTGCTGACATCACATCCAATATGGTGACACCCAGCAGCAGTCTCAGGGCTTTTTGATGTGTACACAAGAGAGGAACTTACAGATAAATGGCTTGCATAAAATAGGTTAAATGCACATACAAGGCTCATACACAGAGATGCAGGGGGGGGGGGGCATACTGCTTGTATGAGCATCTAGAACCTCTAAAAAAACTTCCCTAGTTTCCACAGCCCACAGACAGCAATTGCATGATGTGACTATATGCAGGTATGGGCCAATGCTTATATAAAGCACATGCACAGACATATGCTCTCAACTAGGGATAAGCCGATATCCCCCTGGTTTGGTTTGCAGCAGAACATGCGAACAGGCAAAAAAATTGTTTGAACATGCGAACACCGTTAAAGTCACGGGACACGAACATGAAACAGTGCTAATTTTAAGGGTTAATATGCAAGTAATTGTCATAAAAAGTGTTTGGGGACCCGACGTTTTTTCGGGAGCGGTGATTTTAATAATGCTTAAAGTGAAACAATAAAAGTGAAATATTCCTTTATATTCACTGACTTTTTAATTTAAACAATGTGGGGTCCCCCCAAGATCCATACCAGGCCCTTTTCCGTGCATGCAGTCTGGCAGGACTGCATGCCATACCAGGCCACATGCCCTAAACATGCTCAAAGCACCTTGTCCCCACGTTGATGGGGACAAGGACCTCTTCTCGACAACCCTGGGTGGTGGTTGTGGGGGTCTGCGGGCACGGAGCTGATTGGAATCTGGAAATCTACTTTAACAAGGGGTCCCCCAAATCCTGGCCCCATGTGAATGAATATGGGGTACATTGTGCCCCTACCTATTCACCCAAAATGTGTAAAAAATAAAGACAGGAGGCGGTTTTTGCAATCCTTTATTAAATAAAATAAAAAAGTCCCCTGATGTATATCCAGCTTCAATCACAATGCACACCACATCACCAAACCCAAACATAAACAAAAAATGGAACGCTTGTGATGAAGGCTAACTGCTGAATGCCTGCTGTGCCATTTGACAGTTCATAAATAGGTTAGAGGCAAGGCCCCCTGGTGACATCACCTGGTGGCACCACCAGTCGTTTATGCCATAAGGGGGATGGCTCCTTCCTTTACCTATTTAAAAACTGTCAAACAGCGGAGCAGGCATTCGGCTGTTAGCATTCATCGTATCGTACGTTTTCTTTTTTAGGGTCAGGTGGTGCATTGGACGTTGTGATTGATGACGGATCTACATCGGAGGACATTGTTTTTCTATTTTTTTAATAAAGAAATTGTCAAAAATTACCTCCTGTCTTTATTTATTTTTGAAACTTTTTTTGGTGAATGGGTGAGGGTACATGCGGAGGGGGGTGGGATCTGGGGGCCCTCTTGTTAACCACTTCAATACCGGGCCATAGGGGATTTACGTCTTAAACAACCCCTCGCCGATGAGACTGGACGTCACAGAACGTCCTGCCTTCACAGCGTTCTAGGGCACGCGCGCACCTCTCGTGATCCCGTGCGCGTGCCCGACGGCCGCGATAGCCGTCGGGCATCCGCGATTACCGCTGATCACGGCAGGAGTGTGGATCTGTGTGTGTAAAGAATAGGGAAAAGATTTTTGAAGTAGGGTCCTCATAGAAGGTGGAATTCCCAGGTCGAGAATAATTGACTTTGAGAAGTTCACCTTATAGTAGGAGATATTGCTAAATGATGTCAAAGTGTCGTGAACGTGTGCAAGAGAAGTAGAGGGGGAGGAGAGAAAAATAATTATGTCGTCTGCAAATAAGTTAATAGTGTGGGATCTTTCTTGAGTAGGGAAGCCTGTAATATCCAGATGGGATCTAATCCTCTCCGCTAGGGGCTCTATCAGGAGATTAAAGCTCGAGGGGGACAAGGGACACCCCTGTCTCGTACCATTAGAAATAGAAAAAGTGTCTGACAGCAAATTGGATGTGTATACTTGGGCACAGGGGGATGAATATAGAGCAAGTATGGCGGAGAGGACAGGCCCCACAAATAAAAATTTTTGTAAAGTGTACCTCATATATCCCCAGTGAATCCTGTCGAACGCCTTCTCCGCGTCCAAAGACAAAAGCAGAGAAGGCGTCCGACAGGACCTCGCACACTGCACAACCCCAATCACCCGCCTAGTGGCGTCCGAGGCCTGCCTCCCCGGGGTAAACCCGGACTGGTCCGGGCTAATAAGAGTAGGAAGGATAGGCATAAGTCTGCAAGCCAGGAACTTTGCGTAGACTTTTACATCCGTGTTGAGCAAAGATATCGGCCTGAAGTTGGCAGGAGAAGTAGGATCCTTCCCTGGTTTGGGGATCGTGACCACATATGCCTTAAGCATTTCAGAGGGGAACGAGGCAGAGGACACAGCACCAGCACCAGCAAAGACAGCTTGTAGGGTAGGTGTCAGGTTAAAGAGCTTTATAGTAATCATTTGGTAAACCGTCAGGTCCCGGAGATTTGCCCGACAGAAGAGTTTTGATGATCTTTCTAATCTCAGACTCCTCAATAGGTGCGTTCAAAGATTGGAGTTGATCTCCTGATAGGGAGGAGAGGTTAATTTTAGCAAAAAAAAAATCAGAATATCGTCCTCTGAGGGTTGTGGGGTATTAGAGTCAGTGTTAAGGTTGTATAAGGAGGAGTAGTACTCCGCAAAGGAATTTGCTATTTCTTTGGGATTGATAATTTTGCAATTACTGGACGGGGCGAAGCAAGAACGGAATTTTAGATTTGACCCTCGCAGCCTTAATTCTTTGAGTCGGGAACTTACCAGCGCGATTGCCCGAGGAGTAGTGAGCTAATTTTAGGTGTTGGAGGTGCTTGTCGTAACGATCAATAAGCAGGAGTCTGAGATCAGATCGACGTTGGGAAAGTTGTTGTGCCAGTTGAGCATAAGCTCTAAGTTTGTTTTGGGCCTCAAGGGTTTTGATGTCTCTAAGAAGGTTGTCTACCTTTCGTGTCCTCCGCCTCTTCTCCCTAGCACATATTTGCAGAATAATGCCTCTAATAAATGCCTTATGGGCACACCACAGCATTGCAGGGTCAGAAACTGAACCTGTATTTTCAGCAAAAAATTTAGATAAACAACCAGAGAGCATAGCTACATGGGATGGAGACTGAAATACTCAAGAGTTTGCTCCCCACACATATGCAGGACTGGGAGTGTGCCCCTCCACCACCGTGATCGAAACAGGAGCGTGGTCAGACCACAAAATATCATGGATGGTGGAGGAGGACAATGCCTGTAGGAGCATTTTATCAACTAAAATAAGGTTATTCCTCGAGTAAGAGTTGTGTCTGGCTGAATGGAATGTATAATCACGCTCATTAGCATGCTGGCACCTCCAAAAATCAAAAATGTCTTCAGAGTGGAGCAGGTTTTGGAGCTGGGGAGGAGGACGCCTCACCTTGGAAGATGAGTCCAAAAAGTGGTCCACTGTCAGGTTGTGATCTCCACATATTATCAAATAGCCACGTCGAAGGGCGGCAACTCTACAGTACAATAAAGTCTCTTCAGAAAACTAAATTGGTGGGAGTTCGGGGCATACAGGTTAACAATGGTAAAGGGTTTATTGTTTATCTCGCCAAGCAAAACAAGATATCTCCCTTCGGGATCTGCATGGGTCTCTATCAATTTAAAGGTAACAGTGTCTTTAACCGCAATCAGCACGCCTTTTTGTTTCGTGGAAGCTGAGGCCAAGAAAACATGTGGAAAGCTCCTGTGTTGGAAACGTGGAGGCTCCTGGGCCAGAAAATGAGTCTCTTGTATACAGAGAACGTCAGCCTGGAGCTTGAGTGCCTCCCACCAGACCGAAGCTCGTTTGGCCGGATGGTTGAGGCCATTCACATTAAAAGACACTGTTGTAAGCGCCAATGACACAATGTAGGTGCGGATGATAACAGTACCTCGCTTTCAGCTGTAAAGAGCCTTCCAGGCTTTCGTCGTCGGAACCAGGCAGGGAGGTACAGGATGGTCCAGTCCGGATAAACGTAGAGAGGATGACCCCATTGCAGATCAGACCAGTTAAGGAGTAGTGATGAGCGGAATACGCCATATTCGATTTCGCTATATTTCACGAATATATAGAAGAATATTCGCGAAATATTCGTTAATAACGAATATTCGTGATATTTTATCAAAAAAAAATTTTGCGAAATTTCGCTAATGCGAATGCGAAATTGATTGCAAAATTCTCGTCAACACGCGAAAACGGAGATCATTTCCTGGATTTCTAAACTAATATGCACTAAACACTAACTCTACTTACACAAACTTATATGACTAAACTAAAGCTATTTTTTTTTTATACACAAAACACAGAAGGGCAGAGAAAGTATTCGCGAACATTCGTAATACGAATATTCGCATTGCGAATATTCGGCAACATAAAAGGATCGCCTCAGCTACTTGGCCCAGGGTCTCTCATCATACCAGCAATGCTTTTAGACGTCGATGGAGATCACTAGGATGTGATCTGTTTTAAAAATAAATTTGAAAAAATAGCGAATATTCACCGCGATATTCGATTTATTCGCGAATACTCGAATATGCAATATTCGTAACGAATATTCGCAATGCGAATATTCGTGAGCAACACTATTAAGGAGGGGAGAAGGTGTGTCAGGAAACAAAAAAAGAAAATCAGAGAAGAACAATGAAAAAAACAGTCAACATAGTGCTAAAAAAAGAAACTTGTCCAAACAAGAACCTGAGGGTAGAACTGCTACCCATAACTGAGGGGGTAAACAAAAAACTGCGTACAAAGTACACCAGGACATGGTGGGAACCTTGAATTGTAAAAGCAGGTTTAACATTGGAGAGGCAACTTACGAGTTGCGTTTTTTACCGCTTTTCTTCCTTGACACCATTTGCCATTCAGATTGAGTTTTGAGTTTTTCAGGAGGTGAGGAGGCCCTCCTCTATATTCGTTACTACTAAGTTTTTCCCATCATGCGTGACAGTAAGTTTGACTGGAAAGCCCCAGCGGTACGGCACATCATGGTTACGTAAGGCCTTGGTCACTGGGATCAAAGACCTACGTTTCTGCATCGTGAATTGTGACAAGTCCGCAAAAAGTTGGATGCGCGCAAATTTCTCTGGGAGTTGTTGTTTTTTACGGAATGTCATCATGAGCTGCTCCTTAACATGATAGAAATGTACACGCATCAGGACATCTCGGGGAATATCATCGGGTAAATGGGCCGGCTTAGGGAGCCTGTATATGCGATCTATCTGCAATTCTGACTCTGGAACAGAGGGGAGGACCTGCTGAAGTAAGTCACGGGCAAACTGGTGTAGCTGCGCAGGGAGCACCGCCTCAGGGACCCCCCTAATTTTCATATTGTTCCTCCTTGACCTGTCCTCGAGGTCAGCGACCTTTGCCCTAAGCCAGGCCAGTTCCTCCGAGTGATCAGAGTGGGCATCAATCAGGGAGTTATGAGAACCAGCAAACTCTCCCATTTTCTCCTCAACATGTGTGACTCGATCCCCCAGTTCTACTATGTCAGATTTAAAGTTCCTCATGCAATGCATCATGTCAGCATGCATGGAGCTACGCAGGGATATCAGCATGTCCTTTAAAGTTGTATCTGACACTGCCTTACCTGATGTGGGGAATGCAGTGAACGGGTCCACCAGCTCCCTCGTGTCCTCCATAGAATCTAGCCCAGAGCTCACCCTCCTGTCACACTCCTCCAAGCGGGGCTTAGATTTTGCAGGGCTTCTGGAGAGAGGGGTGGATGCAGCTGGAGAGCGTTGCGACATGCCTGTCTGTTCTCCCACGCTGGATGTGGCCGATCGTGAAGCACAGGAGGAGGAAGGGGAGATGTCTCCAGCGCCATCTTGGACAGGGCCGCGTCCCTTCGGATGGTAAAACTCCTCCAATTTCCTTGGCGCCGTCGCGTCCTTCCGTTTGCGGGTCATGCCTCGGGTGTCCAGGAACACTTGTGCAGAGGATCTGGAGGCTCACGGGTGGTGGATGTGCCTCAGTTACCGGCGGTTCCCATGCCTGGAGCGGAGCTGTGGATCTATGCGTCCATACAGCCTCGCGCGGTAGCCACGCCCCACCCCACGCCATTTAAAAAAAAATTGTATTGTCAGTAATAGTTTTGTATTTCCTGCAATTTAAATGTCAATTTTTCTTTATGAATGTTTTGCTGCAGCAGGTTCTATACACGGCTCAGATGTGCAGGCACTATATTTTACATTTTTATTGTTTCACTTTATGCATCATTAAAATCACTGCTAGGATCAAACTTTTTGCATTGATACATGTGCCCCGGGTGAGTACCTGGGCTCCCATATCCTTTTTATGGTCACTAGTTTACATAAAAGGCTTCAAAATGGGGACTTTGGATTTTTAAAATTCGGGTCCCATAGACTTCAATGGGGTTTGGGTCTGAACTTTTGCGATGTTCGAGAGTTTTAGCACAAACCAAACCGGGGGGGCGGGTGTTCGGCCCAACTCTAACTATTGTAGAACCCAGATAGAAAATGATCGAAGAAGGCTACTGACAGCACTAATTGTTATTGGGAGTGCAAACCCCCTTCTCTTGTTAATGTTTATGTTTTTTTTTTTTAGTGCAGTAGTTTTATCAGTACCTCAATTGCTATATTTAATGATGGGTTACTCTTTCATTGAATAGGTGTATGGATGTGCAAACAGCTTGTGTACACACTAGACATATGTACCAATTGATGACATTTTTGGTAAATGATATAGAGTTGCCTTAGATCAGGGGTGTCCAAACTTTTTTGAAAGAGGGCCAGATTTGATGAAGTGAACATGCGTGAGGGCCGTCTATTTTGCCTGACATTCTTTGAACCATTAAAATTCGGTCTAAGTGTGTTCATCCGAGCACTAATACACTGCCCAACAAGAATTCTCTTGCCTTTGTGGCTGTGTTAGGCGTGTTATTTGGATATACTGTATATATTTATTTTGTGGCCCCAACTAATCCCAGAGCGCTGCTCAGGACTAAGGATGAGCTTGGACATGTTATTTGGCTATACCGTATTTATCAGCGTATAACATGAACAGGCTTACCATTGCCATGAATGCAGCCTCACATGTGCCATGAATGCAGCCTCACATGTGCCATGAATGCAGCCTTACCATTGCCATCAGTGCAGCCTGATCGATGCCCATCTGCAGCCTTGGAGGGCAGAGGGAGGGGGGCAAGATGAGCACCGACAGATTACAAACAGGAGAATCTCTTGTTTACTCTGTGGCCTCTTTAATACAAAGTCCTCTCTCCTATGATAGACAGAACAGTCGTCCAATGGCATCCCAGGAGGCGGGACTTCCAATACAGACACTGCTGAGAAAACAGGAGATTCTCTTCATGTAATCTGACGACGCTCGCCCTGCCCCCTCCAAGGCAGTGTCGATAAATACAGTGTACATCTTTTGTGGCCCTGGGGGCCACAAACAATATATATATCCAAATCCCCAGGGGAGCCATATTAAATCAACCGGATTTGGCCCGTGGGCCGGACTTTGGGCATGCCTGCCTTAGATTATCCAGCCAAACTTTAGTTTTGATGCTGGGTAGTTGAGACTGTTTGCTACAGTAATCATTTGGAGTTTTTTGAGCATGTCTGGCCTAAGTAGTGATCCAGTTGGAAGCATTTAAATACTGAAGATTTCTGTTCTAAGAGCAAATATTGCCACCAATAATAAATGTTATTTTTTACACATGCACATATGACCTTCCTCAAGTAGTTTCACAGATAGTTATTCTGCTATGCGTTTAATGTTTTTTTTTTTTTTTTTTCAACTGCTACACTCATACCATACATTGCAATTCCACGCAATGTATTCAACATTATGCATTTTGTGAAAAGAGTATTTGCCATCCCCCTAGTCAAGTGTATTATAAGTATAGAAAATAGTTAGCTATAGAATTATTAGAAACCAACAAGAGCATATCTATATAATGAAGTTAGATTAAAATGAGAAGGTCAGGCTGTGGAATTTTGTTGTTCCATAATGCTAGAGTAAATCTAGAATCTTAATATCAATGCTGTATGCAATTCAGAGGTAAGTAAATTATCAGTTACATTAAAAATCTATGAAAAAATATACAGGTTCATCTTGCCTGTATGTGTAAAAAGGTAAAATGTTATATAAGAAAGGTCAGTTTGTAGTTTAATACACAATGTTGGCAGGATACTACGGGACATTGTCTACCCAGTGTTTGATCCTATGATCCAATAGGAACAATCACTTTATTATTTGTATTATTATTATTATTATACAGGATTTATATAGCGCCAACAGTTTGCGCAGCACTTTACATCAAGGAAGACAGTACAGTCACAATATAAATCAATACAGGAGGGATCAGAGGGCCCTCCTTAGAGCTTACAATCTAGAAACGTTATTTACTATGCCATGGAAAAGTAGAATTTGCTTCCAGGTACCTGTCAAATTGTGTGTAAGGATAAGGAATGTTCTTCCTTGTTAGAGCAAATTGTACCAAATTGTACTATATAGCTATAGCTTACATGTGCTTTAGGGATTTAGAAAAGGTATCTGATTGCATATGCTGACATGCTCTGTTGGAGAGAGCAGCAGTAGTGAAAAATTGGTCTACTTTGTTGTGCTGCTAGGTCAGGTGTGAGACCTGTTTCTACATATCAAAGCCACAAGTGTTAGAAGGTGAAAAACAAAAAAGGTCAACACTTGCAATACTACGGATGGTATCCTGACCTATGGCATATGGCAAAACTATATCAATTGAATATCCAGAAAAGGCCTCATCAATGTCTTACATCTATTGTTATCATTGGTAATGACCAAAACAAAAGGACCCTGGCTATTAGTGGATGAAGTTGGGTTTCTTTGCAGGATTGCCTAGGCCTACCATGTGAGCTAGGAAAAAAATAAAATAAATAAGTCCATACACAAGGGCTTCTGATTATTTCATTATAATAAAACTTTAGGCAATAAAAAAAGCTTTTGAGGATTTAACAGAGATAGGGAGTCACTGCTCCAGGTGGGTCTTTTAGGCAATAAAGGAACCTCTCAGAAAACCAAGGTGCTGGCAATGCACAAGGCAAATGTAGAAATTGGGAAAGGGATGGATAGCCGCACTCCAAGGAAACTTCAAACAAGTTGTCTTTATTGGTAAAAATGGGCATGAAGGACAAAACACAGCCACAGGAAAGGTCAGCTGATGCGTTTCACACTATATCAGTGCTTAGTCATGACTTTGGTCATGCTCTCTTTGGTGCCTGCTCTTTTCCCCTTGGTGCCTGCTCTCCAGTCTGAACTCTGCAGTCTGTATGTAATGCAATCCTGGTATTTAATGCCCCTTTAAGACCCTTGAACTGTTTTTGAAATCTGAACGGGGTCGTGGTTGAGTTCCTGCACCTATTTTCTAAGAAAAAAAGCTCTGACAGTAATCAATGTTAAAAATATGATTATATATAAGGAAAGAAAAATGGACAGCCGCACTCCAATGGATGAAAAGACTTAAAAATAGTGCCTGTTTATTCCAGTCAAAAAATTAAAACAGCAAAAACAGCAAACAGTGGGGTAAAAAAACTGAAAATATGATTATAGGTCTGACCATGCAACCACGTGCACAAATTGAGTTCCAGACTCCAGTTGTTAGAGGTATGAGAAGGTAGATCCTTCTCCATTGATCCTTCTGTCCAAAAATTTACCTAAATGCATATAACTAACCCTTGTTATGAAAATGTATGGCTTAAATACGCAGTGACCGTGCAACAAAAATAAATCAAAAGTTGCTGGCATTGCACTCCAGACATAGCACATATCTCGATACTTTGATTGTGGTGAATTATCTGACCCCGGTGATTCACTGGCTTAGCACTGGTTTCTGACCCTCCTTGGTGATGTTGAGAGGAGCCAATTTTTAACCCTGGTTATTTTTCTAAGATGTACTCATTGCTCCAAAGAAAGCAATGTTATTTTTTCAATGTTAACACACCCAAGGCCGCTGATAGGCCAGTAAAACCAGCTACACAGTGGTGCCTGGGCGTCATTACAATTCTTTACTGCATTTAAAAAAAAAAAAATTCTAAACTCTTCTCCACCTCCACTTGCTTACAGAGTGGTTATATAATTTCCCTGGGCCCCATTGGGTAAACACAGGGGCCCAGGAGTGGAGCACATTGGAGGGACTATTTCTTTGTTTTCCGGCGCATGTACATCATGCCGCCCCACTATTCTATTAGTCTCGACTGGCGGAATGATACAGTGATTCTTTCGGCTCCCGGCTGCTTTTCTCATGAGATATGATAAAGTTGAGCGGCTGACAAGGAAGAGCAGGAGGAGATCGTGGCTGCACTGGACACAGTGAATGTGGAATAGAGGAAAGAATACCCACTGTATACTATTATATATCTCACAGTACAGCAGGTTACAATCATCACACAGGTGAGGCAGCACAGCAGGGTCTCTGTCATGGCTCTGGGTCACATTGATTTTAGGTGCTGACTTTGTTATGGCTGTACTGTTACAGTCTGTTATATACAATACAGCCATAAGTTAAGTTAGCACCCAACAGCCATGTGACATAGAGCCATGACAGAGCCATGATAAACGAAAACAAAAGTCTCCTGCGCTCCGGTATTTTTTTGAAAGGTGCTATGAGTTGAGTTCATTTAGACGATAGCTTCCAGAGTCTTGCAGCCCTCCTCAGAATCGTGGGAATTCATAAGACTAAGGAAAAAGAAAAAGATGGAGGGCGCACCGACCTAGTGTGATACCGTTAGATGAATTTTTATTAAAATATTAAAGTCAATCATTATACTCACAATGTGGAGATAAAAACAGGCTTAAAAGGACAGTACAACAGAAATCCAGCAACATCAGCAGAGCTTGATAATCACTTGAATCTAAAGTCGATGTTTAGGGCTGACGCGTTTCAGGGGCATACCCCTTTCCTCAGAGCTTGGTGGTCTGCAGTGCTCTGAGGAAAGGGGTACGCCTCTGAAACGCATCAGCCCTAAACATCGACTTTAGATTTAAGTGATTATCAAGCTCTGCTGATGTTGCTGGATTTCTTCTGTACTGTCCTTTTAAGCCTGATTTTAACTCCACATTGTGAGTATAATGATTGATTTTAATATTTTAATAAAAATTCATTTAACGGTATCACACTAGGTCGGTGCGCCCTCCGCCTAGAGCCATGATAAAGCCATGATAGAGCCCTTGCTTACTGTGCTGCCTGTGTGATTATTGTAACCTGTGATAATAATAAATATGCTACGTTAAACCTTATTTGCTTCCCATCCAGCGATATACCAGTATGTCGCTGGATTGGAGGGGTGATATTCTGGTCGTCACTACAGAAATGATCGAGATATCATTTTTTAGCCCCATCGACTCTGCACAAAGTAAAAGTAATCCTAGTGGCTAAGAAGCAACTGGATTACTTTTATAGGCAGTGGAAGGGGATCCCACCACCAACTTTTACCGCTTTTAAGATGTGACCACTGACCAGTAGCATCCAGTTACTGGAACACCGTGTGACATCAGAAACCACAAGTAACGAGGACTTTATCACTTCTGGTTTCAGACTTCTGTAAAGAAGCCATTAACGACAAGCATCTGATCAAACTGATCTCGGTTTGATCAGATGCTTTGGGAGTCAGAGGACAAATATGGGGTCTAAAAGACATCATATCTCTCCATAAAGAGAACATGTCATGGTCCATGCTATCACATGGGATGTTGTCCATCCCTTGTGAAAGCAAAAAATGAAAAAAAAATGTAAAGATACAGTGTAAGATTTATATTTTTATTAGTTGTAATAAATAAAATACAATTTAAAATAAATTTAAATTCCCACCTGCTCCTTTATGCTTACTAATTGCAAACACATGCATTGGCTCCACACGCATATGTAAACGGCAACAAACCTGCATTTCGCTTCAAGTCAGGATCGGGGTGGGGCAAGGGCATGGTTGAAGGGGGCCCCTTCAGGTAGGCTGTATTGATTTCTAACAGCGACCCTGAACACACCCCTGAAGAAGAAAAGCAATTTTAAAACATTTTGGGTGTTGATCATCTTCATTTATAGTTTTGGTGATCTCAATTTGAGTACAGTGTATTTTAACACGTATTGTAACAGTTGTTTGATATTTTGTATTTAATAAAGACTTTGTTATCTTTTTAAATGATCCTAAAACACTTTCTATCCATTTAGAAATAATTTATTGCCATTAAAGTCCCAGTATGAGGGTTTTCCTATATGTCACTGTACTAATGACACTGGCGGGGAAGGGGTTAACATCAGGGGTGATAAAAGGTTTAACTGTGTGCCTAGCTAGTGTTCTACTGTCGAGTAGAAGGTGCTTTTACTAGGGGAAGGCATAGATCAGTTTTCCTTTGCAGATATGTAGGATTCATGCCTTCCTTACTGACAGAATGGTGATCTGCATTGTTTACATAGGCAGATTGCTGTTCTGCCCGTGTACTGCACGATAAGTGGATGCCCGCGAACATTGGTTCCACGGGACCCACTGATCAGCATTCTGCTGTGTAGAATCACAGCGGGTGCGAACCGCCAGGGGCATGCACTTGCGTTCAATTACTGGAAGTGCAGGATCACATCTATATATAAGTGATCCTGCGCAGCGCGACCACCCTGTAGCAGTGATGTTGCTATAGGGCAGTCGGCAATCGGCTAACAATACAATCATAATTCACTTCAAATTATTTTTGCACTGTTCGATTCAACATATGTTGCTGATCAGTACAACCCCAAAGCCTTCATCCATTTTCAAAAAAATATTCCTTTCTATTCGCATTGACAAGTTAAGATTCTAAGCATCTGAGCATCTTTGTGCACTCCTAAATCATAGGCAGATTGCTGTTCTGCCTGTGTACTGCACGATAAGTGGATGCCCGCGAACATTGGTTCCACGGGACCCACTGATCAGCATTCTGCTGTGTAGAATCACAGCGGGTGCGAACCGCCAGGGGCATGCACTTGCGTTCAATTACTGGAAGTGCAGGATCACATCTATATATAAGTGATCCTGCGCAGCGCGACCACCCTGTAGCAGTGATGTTGCTATAGGGCAGTCGGCAATGGGCTAGCAATACAATCATAATTCACTTCAAATGATTTTTGCACTGTTCGATTCAACATATGTTGCTGATCAGTACAACCCCAAAGCCTTCATCCATTTTCAAAAAAATATTCCTTTCTATTCGCATTGACAAGTTAAGATTCTGAGCATCTTTCTGCACTACTAAATCAGGGGTATGCAATTAGTGGACCTCCAGCTGTTGCAAAACTACAAGTCCCATCATGCCTCTGCCTTTGTGTGCAATCTTTGTGGCTGTTAGAGTCTTGCTTTGGCTCATGGGACTTGTAGTTCTGCAACAGCTGGAGGTCCGCTAATTGCAAATCCCTGTCCTAAAATATCACACTACAGATCCTTTAAAAAGAGTACATGTGATGGGATTAGGGACATATTGGATAATTTGAAGAATTTTTTTTATCAGTAAGCTGACATTACAATTATCAGTTGATTCAATGTCTCCCTTAATAGTATGTAAATTGCAACAATAAACAAAAATAGTTGTACATGAAATGCTCTCCACTTATTTTAGTACAAGATTTAGGTAGCTCAGATTACAATCTTTGACCAAAAACAGTAGATTCTCATACAATTTATAATTGTATTATAAATTTAGATCAAAAATTGTAATTACATGCCCACGTTAAATAGGGGCAGAAAAAATGGGCCTTTGGTGGTGGTGGTGGTGCCACAACACTGTATCCCCTCACAGATACTCTTGTTGAGCGCAGGAATGGGCCCTGCTGTGAAATATTGGATCAAAAATAGTAATTACAAGCCCCTGTTTAACAGAAAAATTGGGCCTTAGGCAGTGATAGTGGTGCCCTAAACCAAAAATATTCTTAGAAGCTGACTAGAATCATCAAGATTGAGGAGGGATAGGATAGTCACTCAGCATAGGCAGTCTTCAAGGGATCCCACATACCTAGAAAATTAAATTGGTTACATCAGCATCAGGTGCTTGGTAGCTGCTGATCCTAAACGGATTAATTTTTATGAATGTGAGCCTATCAACAATGTCTGTGGACAGGCACACTCTATGATCCATTACAAACCCCCCATCAGCACTGAATGTGCTTTCAGAAAGAACGCTAGATGCAGGACAGGCCAGTAGCTCAATTGCATATTGAGCATGTTCTGGCCAGTGGTCCAACCTCAAGACACAGTAACCCAGTGGATGCTCTGTTGGAAAGGTCGCTGGCAGAAATGACCACAGACCTTTCTGGCCTGCCTCAGGAAATCCTGAAAGCCTGTGTACCTGCTCAATAACTGCTGCACCACCAAATTCAGGACATGAGCCAAAAATTTGCCTGCTAAAATCAGGTAGTGGTGTACTGCTAGCAGATTGGCTGTAAGTACTTGGGACACCTATTACTATTCTTTCATTCCTCTCAGTGCAGGTTTTTGAGAGAACTGGAGGTATAGTGGGGTTGGAGAACCCAGATTAGGAGCAAGGAGAAGTCTGCCTTTTTCTTTGATGTGGGTCTTTCAAGTGCTGTTGTCAATGGACTGCATGGGAGGTCGTCATATGTATAGTCAAGCATGTGGTGCCCAAGCAGCTGCTGTTTTGGCCACACTTGAACCGCTTCAGACATAGGTTGCAAACAGCAACGGTGCGATCTGCTTCACATGTGTCAAAAAAGGCCAACACCAAAGAACTTTTCAAAATCAGCGGGGAGAATATATATATATATATATACAACGTTTGAAGTATATTGGAAAAAGCACACCAGGAAAGCACTTAATATATAGGCTGGATGCAGAGTATATATATATATATATATATATATATATATATATATACTAGACTGGCTGTATATATATATATCAAATACACTGCAGCTGGCACTGCATACACTGCAGCTAACTGATTAACCTGCCTGCTTAATCTAAATCACACTATCTCTCCGACCACACCAAAAACACAACACAGGGCCGTTGTATAGGCAGCCTTATATAGTGTGGGACGTGGACTTAGTCCCCCTGAGCCATGATTGGCCATTTATGGCTCTCTTAGCAGAGGGTGCTGGGATTGGCCAAAGCATGCAGGTCAGGTGCATGCTTTGGCTAATCATGATACAGCGATCTTGCAGTGCATTATATGGCATTCCGCTGTGCTTGAATTTGCCGGGAATGCCCCATATTGTTTGTTTTTCGATGAACGCCCGATTTTCCTTATGTTACTTATGTTCGACCCGAACATCGAGCTCATCCCTAGTGCAGAACAAAAAATGTGTTTTGTTTTGGTTTGTTTCAATGTGTTATTTACATACATTTGTTTAGTTAAATTTGTTTAATTCATTTTCAGAATTAGTTTTTTTTATTCACATTTTAATTGATTCAAATTTTTCGAATTTTATTCAAAATACATTTGAATTCAAATCAAATTTGAATTCCATTTGAATTGCATTTGAAACTAATTCCATTTGAAATAAAATGTGTTCTATAAAAAATTAGAATTTTGAAAGATGGTTATGTTCTTTCTATTCCATTCTAGTGTATTGTTTTCCTATTCTACTCTTTAATTTTTTATTTTATTACTTTATTTTCTATTCTATTCTTTTCTATTCTATTCAAATTTAAATGTATTCTTTTTGAAATATGAATTTCATAAAATGGATATTTTGCTACATTCTTTCTATGCTATTCTTTTCTATTGTGTTTTTCTATTCCATCCTTTTCTGTGCTATTATTTTTTTATATTCCTTTCTTTTATATTACATTCTATTCAAATTCAAATGTATTCTATTCAAAATTAGAATTTTGGAGGAAGTTTATATTATCTCTATTTTATTCTCTTCTTTTATATTTGTGCCAATTAATTTTTTTTCTATTTTCTTCTAATTTATTATTTTCTATTCCATTCTAATTAAAAAAAAAATATTAACACTTTTGGAAATGGTTAGACTATTTTATTTAATTTTCTATTATATTCTTTTCTATTCTATTCAAATTCAAATTTATTCTATTTGAAATTTTTGAATTTCAGAACACTGTTATATTTTTTCTATTTTATTCTATTCTATTCTATTCTATTTCTTTATTTTCTATTTTATTGTGTTCTTCTATTTTCTATTCTATTCATTTCTTTTCCATTCTGCTCCTTTATTTTCTATCACATTTTTTTTCTTTTTGGAAATTTGAATTTGATTTGAAAACTATACAAATTCAATTCAAAAACTATTTGTTTAAATTCATTACTATTGTAATTTGGAAATTCAAATACATCTGAATTTCTGAATAACGAAAAATTTCAATTGGGAACTAAATGAACCACACATGTCTACACGTGAGCTTGCACCACTGTGGAATCTTATATACATGTTACTATTTCAACCTTTAGGTACAGGGAAAGTTGCAAGTTATGTCTGCAAACAAATAGCACAATATTTCTATTGGTTTAACCTGTTGCCGACCACCCGCGTCATATTACTGCGGGACGGTCGCTCCCCTGGGCGAGAGCCCGTAGCTATACGTCTGCATTAAAGCGGCCACTAGGGGGCGTGTGCCACCGGGCACACGCGATCGCTCGTTACAGAGCGGGGACCGGGAGCTATGTGTGTAAACACAAAGCTCCGGTCCTGTCAGCGGGGGAAACGCTGATCTTCTGTTCATACAATGTATGATCGGAAGATCAGTGATTTCCCCTAGTGAGGCCACCCCCCATACAGTTAGAACACACCCAGGAACACACTTAACCCCTTCCCCGCCCCGATAGTGTTAACCCCTTCACTGCCAATGGCATTTTTATAGTAATCCAATGCATTTTTATAGCATTGATTGCTAAAAAAATGCCAATGGTCCCAAAAATGTGTCAAAAGTGTCCGAAGTGCCCGCCATAATGTCGCAGTACTGAAAAAAAATGCTGATCGCCGCCATTACTAGTAAAAAAAAATATTAATAAAAATGCCATAAAACTACCTCCTATTTTGTAAACGCTATAACTTTTGCGCAAACCAATCAATGAACGCTTATCATGATTTTTTTTTTTACGAAAAATATGTAGAAGAATACGTATCGGCCTAAACTGAGGATTTTTTTTTTATATATATATATATTTTTGGGGGATATTTATTATAGCAAAAAGTAAAAAATATTGAATTTTTTTCAAAATTGTCGCTCTATTTTTGTTTATAGCGCAAAAAATAAAAACCGCAGAGATGATCAAATACCACCACAAGAAAGCTCTATTTGTGGGAAAAAAAGGACACCAATTTTGTTTGGGAGCCATGTCGCACGACCGCACGTGTCAGTTAAAGCGATGCAGTGCCGAATCACAAAAAGTGCTCTGGTCCCCTTTTGGCAGCAAAATGGTGGTTAATGTGAATGCCAGCACTAACAAGACTTTCTATGTACAGTTTATGTGCTGGCATAGTCTTGCATAGTTTGTGCACTTTGGTGTTTGACATGCAATTGCTTGAATAATAGAACAACATTTTTTTTTTATCATTATTTTTTTTTTTCATTCAAATTTATGTTTTTTCAAAATATAGACGTTACATTTGATAGAACATAACAAACAGTCATTATATTGTGTGACGAGACCCTTGCTCGGCCAGGTCCTGCTCTCCCGACACTCCTCTGCTTCTATCGGATCAGATTGCAGATTGCAACATCTGATGGTCCAGTCATCCAAGGTTCCGGGATCCGACCTACAGCTCGGTGCCGATCGGACTCATCAAGAACACACACCAAGCAAATTGTATGTATGTTCAAACAGGACACACTTTATTTTATTGAAACACTCTACTGGTTATATAGAGGTTACAAGCTTCCATCAATCAAAGAACAATGAAATCTCCACCCCTTTTTCCACACACTGGGGTTTCCATACAGAGACATTTCGGCACCGCAAAGCTTGACACATCCCATTCCTTTATCAATAGAATTCAATTAACCTTTTAGATAATGACATGCTAATCCAATACTCCTGACAGGAGACTTCAAACAGTTTTATCACATAATAGAAAGGTCTAGGAGCCGACCTGGATTAACACCTCTACACAATGAAATGTCTTTCACAAGTCGGGTCACTTAGCATTTTAAAAACAGATGTCCTTGCATTGAATAAGCCAACAGCTTGTAATGTCCCTCTCCTGTGTAACAGAAGTAGAAACACCTTAATATCTCAAGATCCATGACATATTGGAAAAAAGGAAAGAAACTGCGCTAAAATTAACAAAAGAAAAAGGGAACTACAACGTAATAACAATGTGCTCTCCCCAGGTGCTGCGATTTTTATGTAAACAATAAATACAAGAAATAAGCATAACAAAAAATATAAATCGCGCTACCTCAAATACATGCAAGTAAATAATCGCAAATGATATGTGTAGAAGGCTGGATGCTGGGTCGAAGAGAGACCTGTGATGGCCACTGAACAATATGCAGTCACCTCAAAATCGTTATGATGTTGGTGATGGTGATCAACCAAAAGCAAAAACAAAACACAAAAAAATATGAAAAACAAAAATATGTGATGATATACAAATATATAACCATCAACTAGGTGTAACCTTTAGTTCTAAATTAATACACAGTTAGCAAAAAAGAGTCAGTGAATAAAGATTAATAAACACCCGTGATTCTGCATCATGACTGATTGATAAAGCGTGTCCAAAGGCAAAAAAAGTGTCCTCCACCAAACTTATGAATTGGTCTCTTACCGGAAACCCACGATCCCTTATGACAGGGGATCAGAAACAGCATATACCGGGGCCCAATCTCGTGGTGTCAGGTCTGCAGTCCTACTGGATCTCGTATCCCAAAGTGTTGCAGCAATTTGGATGCCCACCATGCAAAAAAACATCAATGGCTCCACATAGTGTGTTAAAAGTATAAAATGTATTAAAAAGAAATAAAAATGCACTTACAGTCATGCAATGTTGTAAACGCCTTGAAATTTAATGTGCTGGCCGGGAACACAAAAATCCTCAGGCACTCGTCCACTGGTGGAACATTCAGGAACTTGGGTGACAACAGCGCGTCGCTCGCCCAGTAATTATATTGCATTACACAACGTCATATTTAGTAGTATACTCTTTCTAATAACACCATGGTCTGAATCAAAAAATCATTCATTAGCCAGAGATAAAGAATACAACAAAAAATCAAAAGTTTCTGTAAATCAACTGAAATTGAATAGTTACTCGTACATTCCCATCCCCAGTCATCCCTTTAAATTCACAGTAACTCACATTATTAATTACAACAAAGGTTATATCTCTCAAATCTATGAATATGGTAAATTCTTAAACTACCCTCCATCTTTCCCTACTCCATATCTGGGTCAAGTTGTTTCAAGGGATGCAGAGCATCTCCTCCATCCATTCTTCCCCCAATTTTAAAACTATCTCTTATGGTGGATTAGATGGGGAAAAAATTAATTAAAAGAAGAAAAAAAAATGAAAAAATAAACAGAAACTGTGTTATTTCCATACTTTCAATCCAGGGAAAGAATATTTAGGTAACATAAAAAATATTTTCAAACAATTAATTTTAAATTATATTCGAGAATTGACTCCTCCTCCAAAATTCTTCCCTAGATTCCAGGAGTCAAAAT